>OMKZ01043587.1:0-12274 GCA_900302535.1 Neoniphon sammara
CTTGTGAATGTGCAAGACCTTGCCCACCTCATCCTCCTCACTGCATAATGTAGCAGCCCAGAGGTGCAGTTCAGTTTGTGTAACAGTGCCACCACTTGGTGACCACAGAAACTACAACTGACATGCCAGTTAGTTCTCTCACAAACTTCTTTGATTTAGAGATATAATAGTTTTAGTAAAGGTAAATATGACGTTAACATTGTGTTTCTCTTTCTCTCTCTTTCTCTACCTCTCTCCCTCCCCCTCTCTTGCTGTAGTGTGCTGGTTGTATTCTTCTCAGTGGGGAAGAAAATGTAAGCATCTCTGATGGTTACTCCCACTTCTTTACATTAGATCATGTCAAACGCAAAGTGTTGCTGAATGCACAACTGTGTTGGTGTGTGTGCATGTCCATGTGCTTGTGTGTGTGTGTGTTTGTGTGTGTGTGTGTGTGTTCGTTTGCCTATGTGTCTGTATTGCAGCTAATAAATTTCGGCGGACGTGCTGGATTCAAAGGAGAAAAAGGCGACCGGGTGAGTGGAGAACACAAGTACAAGACATAAACTCATGGTCAAACATGCATGAAGTTGAAATTCTGTGTGTGTGTGTGTGTGTGTGTGTGTGTGTGTGTGTGTGTTTGTGTGTGTGTGTGAGAGCGAGAGAGAGAGAGGGAGAGAGTGTCTGTGTAGCCAGAAAACTGTAATATGAGTGGAATGTGTGACCTCGTCATACACGCTGAAACATGCTTAGTGCTGAACAGTGTAGCTGAGACTTAGCCACTCTCTCTCTCTCTCTCACACACACACACACTCACACACACTCACACACACACACTCACACACTGGTGCTGTTCTGGTCTAACATGATGCTGGCTGTGGACCAATCTCCCAGCTAGTTAATATGCAGTTTTCAGCGCTCACTTCTTCTGTACCCCCCTACAAGTAATCACTCTTCTTTTCTGCCTCTATCCATCTTAGGGCTCTGACTGCTCTGGCTCCCATTCAGGTCCAGTAAGTAGCTTTTCCATTGCACCTCACTTTTGCAATGAACCATGTTTTAAAGAAATGCGATGTTTTGGTATTTGGCGTGCAGTGCAATAGGAACCTAAAAATTTGGCAATAAGTTTTCCTTTGCAATTGGTGCCAACTGAGTGTTTCTAACCTTAGTGCACAGAGGGACCCAAGGGCCAGAAGGGAGAGAAAGGCGAGGCGGTGAGTGCCAATCCTCAGCTACAGGTTATAACTCCAGCGCCACCCCCATACCTTTGTACCCCTTCAGCTATTTACTTTGATTTTCCTCCAAAGTTTTATTTGCAAGCACACAATTCCAATAATACTGGCACAGTCGGAGTGAGTGTGTGCTTGTTTGCCTGTGAGTGTGTGTTTGCGTCTGTGTGCATTCTGTTTGTGCATGTATATGTCTATATGTTTACATCTTTATGACTGTAAATAACATGCACGTGCACTTTTTTTTTGCACGTTCTTGTCTGCATGTTTCTATATTTTAGCTCTAAATATATTTTCAATGCAAGTGATTCTCATACATATATGTGTATGAGTTTTTGTGTGACTTTGTGCATAATACACACGCATGCCTGTGTGGTTTAGATTTCTTGTGTGTGTATGTGTATGAAGTCGTTCAGGGAGCAGATGGGCCCTGATGGTTATCCATACAGATTGCTGGCTGGTCAATGTTTTGTCTGCTTTGCTCCAGTGGCAGGAAGGTGATGTCTCTCTAGAGCCAGGTCATTGATCTAAGGCTTGTCTCCATTCCCTCTCCCCACAGGCAGTGCCCGCCAACTGGGGTGAAGCAGTTGGGTACAAGGTAAAAGGTTTAAGAAAGTTCAGGTGTGTGTGTGCATGTGAGTGTGAGAGAGAGAGTGGGAGAGAGAAAGAGAGAGAGAGAGAGAGAGAGATGACCAGAGAATAAAAATATAAACTCCAGTCAATTTCTGACCTCTAATTATTTCTCTCTCTTTCACTGTATCTAGGGAGAAAAGGGACAGAAGGGAGAGATCGGTCCACAGGGTCTATCTGGAGTCCCTGGAAAGGACGTAAGTGACTTTTATTATGTATCTCACTTTCTTTCTCTTTTGCTTTTTCTGGGTTTCTGTAATTAGAGAGTGAGAGCATCCATGAACGGTCTTCCGGGCAATGAATAACAAAATCTTTGAGGTCGAATCAAACGTTTAACTTGGAATGTTTTTTAATACCACCGATTCTAAAGCGAGTGAGCACTCATGATGATCACACTAACATACACACACGCAAACCCTCCAGTTACATACCCACTCTTATCAGGCTAAGAGAGCATATTCAGTAAACTTATAAGGTATTACTCTTTAAGCCCACACTCCCATTGATATCTATTCTCCTCGGCCTCCCTTCTCTCTCCTTGGGTGTTAAGTCGGCCTGTTAATGCCTGTTAGATTATGCTAGAGCAACAAAGCCTGCACAATCAATGCTGCCTCATTGACTGCGCTGTTCGTCTCTCACACAGGCAGGGGCCTATTCAGGATGACTTAAACCTTTTAATCTTCCCTGTTCAGCCTAGTGATCCTGTCGACGCATGAAAAGTTTTGAGGGACGAATTACAACGTGTGTGTGCTCTAAGATATTCCCCAGGTTTCGGCATCATACACAGTCACATTTAGCTGTTCACCAGGCTAAGTGCTTGTCGTGGACAGATGGATTTGGTGGAGGATAGATTTTCTTAAGCCTCCCAGCCATCTGACATTGTGAATATGAATGTGCTTGTGGATGTGACTCGAATCACGCAGGCAGAAAATACTGCATGCGCGCCCATTGAAGACAATTCATCTCGCAGACTCTCTTACAGACTGTTTGACATCATCATGAATTTTACAGTATTATATCACTTCTAACTGTAAAATGTAAAAAATAAAATTGTAAAATAAAACAGGTTTATTTCAGAGCGCCTGAAAACTTTTTGGAAATCAGTTTCTGACAAACTTTGGCAATATGTTTGATTATCCTGTGCCTACTCTGATGATGTCATTGACCCACACTGATGTTGTCACTTCCCTTTCCGTCCGTCTGTCACCACTCCCCAGGGTCGAGCAGGGTCCATCTGTGTGGTCGGCCCCAAGGGACAGAAGGTCTGTCTGCATTAAGTCTGGGAAATCTACCAACAACCTGTCTGTCACATATATTCAGCTCTTTTTGGATTAAATGGAGCTGTGTTGAATTCGTTTTCCCAGGGTTCCTCGGGTCCAGTGGGTCCAGAAGGGTTGGCTGGAGAACCAGGGAAGCCGGGACTTCCAGGTTTGCCAGGAGTTGGAATACCAGGCCCACCAGTGAGCATATTTTTGAAATTAGGGACAGTAATAGAGTTGACATGCTGCCCAGCCATACTTACAGGAATTGTGTATTTTTTCCCTACCAGGGCCCTCCTGGTGAACCGGGTGGTGCAAAGGGGGACCAGGTAGGTTAATTTCTGGGATCGTGTTTGATGATTCAGTGGAATATGGCATGACCCCCGTTTTCAAGTATTTTATATAGACGTTCATATATGCTCTTGTTTGACACTTGCCATGATTTTTGTTCCCAGGGGGATTCAGGACTTCCTGGACTAGATGGGATGCCGGGAGATCCAGTGAGTGACTCTTTCAAGCAGTGATTGTTCAGTAATGTATGTATGAGGAAAAGAATCAAAACAGTAAACTGAATGTATGACTGCTATTCTGCTCTTTTTCTAGGGACCAAGAGGACCAGGAGGGCCTAAAGGAGAGAAGGTGGGCTAAATGTTTGTCTCTCCATCTGCATGCCTGTAGTGCCTCTGTCTATTCCTGTGTCCATTCATTTATCTATCCATATTCTTGTCTGTCTGCCTATACAGTATTTGTACTATATGTCTATGATTATTCTCTAGGGTGACCCATGTGAAGTGTGTCCCGTGCTGCCTGCAGATCTCAGCAGCGGAGTGGTTCTTCAAGGGAAGCCTGGACCTAAAGGAGAGCCTGGACTACCAGGGATTGGAGAAAGAGGACTGCCTGTAAGTACACCAGGACCTGGTTGACTAACATCATCGAACATAGGATCAAACTGCATTGTTATGTGAAACTGGTCTGAATTTCCCATGTAACATTTTTATGATCTTGGTAAATGTTTTACTGTGGAATAGTAGTCGTGGTCTGAATTGCAGCCGACAATTGAACCTTGAGCACTTGTTTGATAGTGTATATATTTTATTTTGCCTTATCACTCTGAGGCAAGGAATGGCGTTTATTTCTTCCTTGGGGTTATACTTCACCTTGTAACTCTCAGAGCGTTGCAGCAGCTCAAGGAGACAGAGCGTGAGACAACATCTACAAGTGTTTATTCTCCAAGGCGAAGGTCGTTTTACTCTGTCAATATCATCTTAATGTGCCTGCCTCTCTCTCCCATGTGTGAAAGCTCACCAAAACCAAAATGTGTGCATGTGTTTTTTTTGGTTTTTTTTTTTTTTCATATTCTGTCTTCCCGGTTACCTTGGCAGGTGAAATGGGAAATGATTTGTGGGGGGAAAAAAAATATAAATCTAGAGCCTTATGAGATTCTCTGTGCAACGATTTCCAATAGTGCCAGCATCCATCTGTCATACCTGGTTAGGGCAGAAAGGGAAGAAAGGAGCACGTAAAGAGAGAGAGAGAGAGATATGATCTCACTCTAACAAAGTTGAAAAAACAACACACTTACTACTAGCTCATCTTCTCCGCTTTCCTCTTCTCTCGTCTTCTCTGCCTCCTCTCCTGCTCCTATCTATTCACCAGGGGCTCCAAGGCGCAGATGGCAAGGCAGGACAGAAGGTATGGAGCTCCACCTGTTAATTTACAGCTTACGGTTTGTTCATATTCTCTGGAAGCATGACCCATACACATTCATCTGCACACTAATGCATTCAAATATGGAAAATTAGCATTTCAAAAGTTCACACCTCAAGCAGATACAAGCAAAGTAGCAGGAAGTTAGCTTCCCAAGAGACCACAATGTACACATGTACGGTACAAATGGCAACCTTGTCAAACCCCCATGCCACTCTTCACATACACCTATACCTGCCTTCCTGTCAGCTGCTCAACACACACACACACACACACACACACACACACACATACAAACCAGTACATGCATACACACAAATTTCTGGCTTAGGCCCACATCTGCCTAATTACAATGACAGATATGTTTGTGACGCCATGTCAAGACACGACACCTCAAAGCAAACACGCTCCTCTGGGTGCGCTGGGACTAATTTGCCTTCTTGGGCGTCTGTGTTTCTGTGTGTTTTGGCAGGGAGAAGCAGGATCAGATGGTGCCAAAGGCGAAAAGGTCAGCTTGGCGTCTTTATCCGAGACTGGAGGCTCAACAGTTTCTCATACAGTGTACACTATCAAGCTGTCAACACGATTCAATGCCTAGTTAATATGTCTTCGCATATGTCCAGAGTCTTCACTATTTCAACACAAATTTAGTATTCTTTTCCATGATTGACATTATCTGACTGAATGTGTCCTGAAGTCTTGTCTCCTAAGAATCATTTGCAGACACTATGTGACTCAGGTCTAATTGTGCACGTGCTGCAGGGAGAGCCCTGTGCTGTGTGCCCCACCCTCGGAGAGTTCCCCCCTAACCTGATCCCTGGTACCATGACCCAGACCCTGCAGCAGAAGGGCGAGAAGGGCGAGCCTGGGGTGGGACAGAAAGGAGAGCAGGTCAGTCTGTCTGTGTTGTTTTGCTGCTTTTATTGTGCTCTTACTGTTCTTACTTTGTCCGTTGATGTATTATTCAGTTCAAAACTGAAGTATTGAAAGCTGGCTCCGAGTGTTTCAACTTTTTTCGACACTCAGTAGTAGTATTGATAGGATTTTGGCGGTGAATTGAAAGCACGGAATTTCAGTACTCAGCCCTAGACAGAACCAAGGTGAAAACAATAACAAAAGCAGTCTTATCTTGTTAGTGTTAGAGGAGTTTGGGTCTATTGCAAAGGAAAGGATGAGATAAGTGGTGGAATAGAAACTGATGGTGAGAGTGTTTTGTTTGATGATATGGCTACCACTGATTTTGTTTGTGTCGGTGTGTTTGCTTGTGTGTGCGCGCAATGATAAGCGCCATCATTAAACATGATGGATCTTTCACTTTCTCTACTCCACAGGGGGAGCCAGGACATGTAGGATTAGCTGGCCTCAAAGGAGAGAAGGTAAGTAGCTTAACAGTAAACAGCGTGGAGAGTAGGGGACCTCAGTAGGAGACTAAGTTAAGGGCTCACATGAGGGGAACTCACTCAGTAGGATGCTGAAAGGGGTGCTTACAAGACTTCGCTTGGGAGATAATCACAGTGGTGCGCTAATTTAGAGCCCAAATGTGTCTGCTATATGGATTTTTCCTCAGCAGGGAACTTATTAGTTAAAAGCTTAGGTAGTGAAATAGCGAAACCATTGGGGATGGCTGCCTGAAGGGTGCACCTTACTATGGAATGTGAATTACCAATTAAAATTGCCTATCCATTTTTATCAATTTGTAAAAATCAAATAGAGACTTTCATGCTTTTTTTCCAGGGTAATGCGGGAAACAAAGGAGCTGAAGGTAAAACGGTAAGTTTGGCTCCAATTCTTTCAAACAAATTATCATATCTTGTCTAAGTCATGGAATGAAATGTGTGCATGCAACAGGGAAAATCTGGACCAAGGGGACCCATTGGCAAAGATGGACAGAAGGGTGCAAAGGTGAGATGATAGAGTGCAATGATGGATTCGCCATCATGAGTCTTATCAGAGAGAAAAGATACACAATTTTACCCTGTGCCGTTTAACTTCAAATTAATCAAATAGCTGTTTGTTTGTCTTTTTACAGGGAGACCAAGGGCTGCCTGGTCTTGGCCTTCCTGGTCTTAAGGGTGAGAAGGTAAGTGGGGATGTTGATATCGCTTTGTGTGCCTTTTAGGTTGTTTGTCACGTAAACCAAACTCCCCCTGACCCTTTGCCCTTCCCTAGGGCGAGTGTGGTGTATGCCAGCCGTCCGAGGTTGGCAGCGGACCTGCCAGTATCAAAGTGCCTGAGGGAACAACTGGCAAGCCAGGCGAGCCAGGACCTCCAGGGCCTCCTGGACCTGCAGGGCTCGGGGTCGATGGCAAACAGGTGAGGTTTCTCTTTCAGGCTTCATGGTGGGAAGGATAGTCATCCCAGGAGTATCTGGGAAATGTACACATAGATAAAGCAGAGTTAAAATGAACTCTAAATATGTGGTAAAATAAGCAACCTGCCAAGTTTTACTCAGTCTATTTTAACCTTGTGTATTACGGCATCATTTGTAGTGAAAATAGGCTTGGGAGCTTGGTCAAAATGGCTAGTAAGGTTACTGGCATGAAGCTGGCACAGCTATCCACAAATTTTGAGAGGCATGTGATGAAGAAGAATAAAATGATTCTCAATCATCCAGTTTTCCCTCACAGGGCAGTTTGATGTCCTCTGAGTGCAGATTTAGAAAATTTAAGAACATAAGAACCAGAGACTGATTTATCCCCACTGCATTTAGATTGTTTATTTTGCACATGAAACAATTTAGCATTTAGCATATGCCTGTTTAACTCCTTTGCATTTTGCACTGATGAATGACTTTATATTGGACTTTACTGAGCTATTTACTCCTGGTCTAGTCTTCTCGATCTGTTTTAATCTCTATAGTATATGTCGCTGAACACGTTAGGTATTTTATTGTGCTTTTTTGCTATAATGTATTATACTATTGTGTTTTTATTGTATTGTTACTGTTTTTGTTATGTTTTTTTTATCATGCTTTCACTGTAAACCTTGTTAGCAAAGAAAATATTGTTTGAATGTATCTTAAACAGCTAACTTACATCTAACCCCCTGTAGATCCAACTGATTGATGCCATCCTTTGGCATTTAGTTTAAAGGTAGAGCAATACACCATGTGTTAAATGGTACTGACAGTGTGTCAGATTTATTTAAAACAGAGATAACAAACACAGTCAAAATAAACACATTTTGCTAATCTTTTGTTGCCACAGTAAAACAGGCTAATCAGCATATGATTGAAGTTTGGTGAGATGTTGTTGGATTTGACCCCAAGGGTAAATCAACCCAGGATGCTTATTATGCAATTAGGATATGCAGGGTTCCCATCTCACCACAGAATTATGTTACTAAGTGTAATAAATCTCTGAGAAGCTCTGCCACCCCTCCCAATTACATGGTGTATGCCTCTGTGGTTAGCTTTGTGTCAACAGTAATTTTTACCTGAATGGATAGAGGCTTGCACGCTACTTGCAGACAACTGTGTGTGTGTGTGTGTGTGTGTGTGTGTGTGTGTGTATGAGTGTGTGGATGTGTGGATGTGTGTGCAAGAATGCATGTGTCTGCATGCATTCATGTGTGTTTAATTTCCACCTTATCATCCATGGTAGCCTCACCTGCATCACCTTCTGTTTATTAATACAGGGCGTGCCAGGTCTCCCTGGTGCAAGAGGAGAAAAAGTAAGTTCTATGCCAAAATTTGTATGCAGATATTTTGTCATTGCTTGTCTGGGTACAAACTTTTACACACAGCATATGCAATGGCCAGCAACAAATTCAGACAACTTTAGACGGCCTCAGTGTCTTCTGAGAAATCACATCCAACTAATCGACGTCTCTGGGGCATTTCTTACGCCTTAAATAACCCAGTGTCCAGACAGAGAACCAGTCTACCTTAAATAACCTATTGGATATCCTGGAGAAATGACACCACTTAGAATCAGCAGTGGCCTTCGGAGACACTCAGACCTCCTTAAATAATCTGACATCTTCTGGGACCAAGGCTGTCTGCAGAAAAATCATTCCATATCAGATTAAATAATATTTCAAGGGAGCCCAGACGCTCTACCTTAATTCAGGTCATCAGGCACGTCTTGAAAAAAATGACCACATCCACATCCACACTTAACCCAAATTCTACTGGGAAATAAATATCTAGCTCCTTAAAAAACTATGTCCTCAAATGAGCCAGGCTGCCTTAAATTACCGTGAAGTTCCTACACAATCATTTTTCTTGGACTGGAAAGCAATGCTTTAGTTGGACACCCACATATCTACAGAGCAGCTTGAGACAAATATGTGTGTGTGGGGGGTGGGGGGGGGCAGAGTGTCTGCTGGTCCTTAAAAAATATGAAAAATTAAATTATCTAAATTTAAGGTCTTAGAAATGAAAAGGTGTGATGAGAGGTTGTCTTTTTCACCATGAAATTAGGTGTTTCTTTGGGTTGCTTGCTCACTGAAACTAAATCTGGACAGGGTTGGTAGTAAAAGAGACACTGTTTTACTATACACAATTGAACTTCATTTTCTTTACTAGTGTGTTTCCATTTGTCCTTTTTTTTTAAACTGACCATTTTAGAAATAGACTTTTGCCTGGTTTGGTTCCTTATATTGGTTTTTAAAATGGTCTTAAAATCAATTCTAGGTAACTTTAATAGGGTCTTAAAAAGTTTTAAATTTGGCTGCCTGACACTTGCAGACATCCTGAAAATGAACGCAAACATTGTGAGAACCACACTGAAGTAAATGTCAAGATCAATTATACTCATATATCACTGTTGCCAGGGAGACCAAGGAGAGCCTGGAGACAAGGGATTGGATGGAGCCCCAGGAACCCCAGGACTGCCCGGAGAGCCTGGACGGGACGGACTAATGGGCTTGAAGGGAGAGAAGGTACAGGGTGCTTGAACTGTCAGTCAGTGAGTCAGATCATTTTATCTGTACCATATCATGCGTCTGTCCAGTCCTTTTATTAGTAACATTTTTACTGTATCAATAGTAAAAGGCCTAAACTAGAGCCATTATAGAAGAACACATTCCTGATCTATTTGTGTGGACCCTTTAGATCTAATAGGGTCCTTTTTTTAAATGGGTAATTATGGATTAGGTTTTCTCTGTCTGTCCATGAAAGACGATTCAGCTTTTGGAGCAATGATGCATTTTCCAGCATTTGAAAAATGCCACTGATTGGCCTAATGGGGAGCACTATAATTAAAAGTACTTTGTAAAACAATTTAACTCAAACGGGACCTCTCAGACACCGCTGGTCCAATTTTGACTAAACTTGGCAGGATGATGCATTTTGGTGCTGTGTTCCAGTTTAAACGAAAACGATACACTGATTGCCCTAATGGGAAGGTAAAATTAAAGGTCAAAAACTATGAAAGGCTCTAACAATCCAATTTTGAAATAACTTGGAGGTGTGATGCATCTTGCCCCAAAGGATCAGTGCATCATCTTTCACTTGTATACTTTGGCTGTAGCACCTAGCAAGGTGCTCTTTAATTAGTGATTATGAGTAGTTCTACATATGTACACACACATCATTAACCAATCATGTTCCTTTGCTGGAACTGTCTGTTTTAAATGTGTAAACACTTTTTTTAGCCTTGGCTAAAAGGCAGTTGCTGCTCATTGGACTGGTCGAACTCTTTTATCACTTTCCCTGGTCTAAACTTTGTGCAGTGTGATGACTCCAATAGCCAGCATGCACACAAACAGATGGATCCCCTGCTGATTATGGTTTCGGTGTGTTGTGTTTTGCCAGGGTGATGCTTGTACCAGCTGTCCGTCTCTCAGCACCGCTGTGGGTGATGGTGTAGCTGTGCCAGGACCCAAAGGAGAGAGAGGAGACCCCGGTCCCCCTGGAGAGGGGAAGGCTGGCAAGCATGTGAGAAAACAATTCATTTAGTTTTTTACCATCATCAATCTTTTCCAGATGATTCACTGATAGCTGATTATCTTATGTACTTTCTCTTTCAGGGGAAACCAGGCTTACCAGGTGTGCAGGGACCTCAAGGTCCCAAAGGAAGCCAGGTTTGAATGTCCACTGATGTTGGTGTATAATTATGTTTGTAAATACATGCTGACGGGTGTATGTCTGTTGATCTATCAGTGACACATGCTAATCCAGGCTGTGCTGCACCCCCTGTAGGGAGAACCTGGAGTTGCAGGAGTTGGCCTACCAGGACCGCAGGTAAAGCTAATGGCTCCTGATAAAAAAGGCCATCTGGGCCAATAAAGACATTTTATGGGAACAGTTGATACACTTCTGCCATACAAAGCATTCAGCTCCAAGAGAGAAGTGCCCCTGCTGGGATCTTAGTAATGCACTCCATATCCATAACAAAGGGTTTCGAAACTTCCTTCCTCCCAGAGCTAAGGATTGTGAGGTCAAGAGGTTGTAAATCTTCTGCCCCAAAAGTAAACCTGGCTTTCCCTCTTGAATCCTCGGATTTACTGTAGAATTCCCACTTGTGTCTACTTTTGGCATACCCAGAGTGTGGTAGAAATGACATCTATTACAATGAGCCACTGTGATGACCTCGTCACCCCATACTCTACTTTGTTCTTTCCCTTACTTTCACTCTTTCTTTTATATTCTTGCCTTGATTTTTTATGTCTTTTCCACCTATCCTACAGGGTGAAGAGGGACCAAGAGGGCTCCCAGGAGTTCCAGTAAGTTTCCTTCATACTTACAAAGTGCTACATTTCAACACTGCATATTTTTGATTAAATGTAGTCTGGTTTTTCTCCAGGGTTCTGCAGGGGAAAGAGGGTTACCTGGACGTGATGGCCCTCCAGGGGGGATGGTAAGATAAAGTTAGCTTTTGGAAGCCCAACTTCTTGGTGCCATATGCAATCAAGGGAAATCCATTCTGTATGAAACTGTGTGTTTCTTGTTCACAGGGTCCCAAAGGAGAAGTTGGGCCTCCAGGGCCACAGGGGCCAATGGGCGTTGGAGTGGCAGGGGTCCCAGTAAGATATTAATGTCTGTTTTTGTGCTTAACATGTTCCAATTCATGCTCATTTGTCCTGGAAGTGGACTTTTATTTTTGCAAGCTGATTCCTGTTTATTTTTCCATCTCCAGGGTAAAGATGGTGCCCCCGGCACTAGAGGGTTGCCAGGAGCTGATGGTAGACCTGTGAGTGTGCTTATTCACTGTCAAAATTGTGTGCTCCTTCATGTGGTTATATTGGTATATTTTCCTGTGTGCGTCCATGAGCATGCGTGTGTAGATTGAAGTGATGCAAGAGAAATTTAAGAAACTTGAGTTGTTGCCTCAATTGAGTCTGTTGAGAATTTTAATTTTCTTTGAGCTACTTTGGGAATTGTCCTTGATTTAGGCATCATTTATGACCAAGGATGTCTGCCTCGATCCATAACAGAGGCAACGTCTGCTCCCATCTCATCCTCTGTCCCCTGATCTCCACTCAACTCACTGCCCTGTGAGCTTTCTTCTGGAACAACAAAGCCAAACT
>OMKZ01043590.1:5487-30963 GCA_900302535.1 Neoniphon sammara
ATATACTTAATGCACATTAACCTTCCAGAGGGGGTAAACTCCAAGGGCAGAGTTTTACTCTTGCTACCATCAAAGGAGACGAGTACACGTTCACCTCCAACAACGCAGAGGATATCCGGGATCTGGTGGTCACTTTTCTTGAGGGTCTGAGGAAGAGGTCCAAGTACGTGGTGGCGCTCCTGGACTGTCCCAATCCTGGTAATATTCATTAATGGTTGGAAAAGAAGCTATGTTTTGATACACATTTTTGCCTTTAACCATCACCTAATTGACTGAGCTGAGGAGAGGTTTCTCAGATGGTGCAACTGAAGAATTATATTCCAAAATGAGATATTCACCATTTCCAAAGTGTCACTTCACTCAGTTACAAATAATCAGTAACACAATGTGAAAACAAATTATACTACTTTATCAAGGATAGTAGGTAAGGAACAAAATGTGAACATTTTCATTTATTGGATCCTCTGTATTCAAGGCAGCATGGTAGCTAAGTGTTTAGATCGTCTACCCCACAATGAGTTCAAGACAGTTTCCAATCTGAATTATCATTGAAAATCACTTTGAATAAGAGCATCAACAAAATGTAAATAAGGAAAGTTTATTTATATAGCACCTTTCAAAGACAAGAGTCACAAAGCGCTTCACAAGATGATAAAAATAGATTCAAAGATAAACAGAGAGCACATAAGACAGGCGGTAATAACAAGCAATACACAAATTAAACAAAGGCTCAACAAATGCCAGACTAAACAGGTGAATTTTTAGCTGCTTTTTAAAACTGTCCACGGAGTCAGCAGACCGCAAAGCTACAGGGAGAGCATTCTAGAGTTTAGGAGCAAGTACTGTGAAGGCTCGATCACCCTTGGTTTCAAGCCTGGTGCAAGGTACATAAAATAAAAATTCATCAGAACTGATCTGAAGTGATCTCGATAACATATAAGGCAAATTAGATTGGCTATGTAGAAGTAATCACTAAAACCTTAAATTTAACCATGCATTGAACAAGAAGCCAGTGTAAGAACTCTAGCGTCGGATTCATGTGAGAGCACAGTTCTGTTAAGAATTCTTGCAGAAGCATTTTGAATGATTTGTAGCTGATCCAGAGAGGATTTGATAAGGGAAGTAAAAAGTGAACTAAATAGCCTAGACATGTAGAGATGAACATAATCATTTCCATCTTAGCGCGCAATACAACGGACCTAAACCTAGTAATGTTACTCAAATGATGAAAGCAGGAACAAGTCAACATCTTAACATGAGGAAATGTTATGATCAAACATAACACCTAGATTTCTAAGACCGGAGCAAACAGAATAGGAAAGAGAATCCAATAATAAGGACTTCTATCTTGTCAGTATTTAGCTGTAAAAATAGTTTGTCATCCAGTCCTAAATTGCCTTGAAGCAATCGTGAAGAGCCGTCATGAAGTTTATCAGGCTTCTCAGGTTTGAATGAAAAATACAGCTGCATGTCATCTGCATTGCAGTGACAGTAGATAACATGAGAACTACTAATATTCTGCCCAAGAGGAAGTCCATTTTCACTATTGTCTGTGTATTTCCAGTTGCTGGATTTCATTGTGAAGATAACAGCTAGTGTGGATACATCCCAAACCAAATAAACAATGCATATATGGACGAAACTAACTCCTAATGCCTAACTCAGTCCTTGTCCTTGTAATTAAACTGACTATAAAGAAGGGCTTATATTTTTTAATTAAATGCTCACAGACTTGGACGGATCTTAGACTGATTGCTTGATTGATGGACCAAAACCATGTTCAGTGAAAATGAAAGACAGCAAATTTATATGTGGAATTATCATCATGAATATTGAAGTAGTCAGCAATAACAATTCTATCCAACTTAAAAACAGATGAAAGTCACTAAATTCTATGAGGAGGGAACTGTTAAAACCTGGAGGTCGATAGATTCTAACAAAATGGAAACAAAAAAATGTTTTAAAGACTTGAACAACAAACCTCAGATTATAGAGTAGTGAAGTGGGAAGTATTTTCCACATTTGTAATTTATTTTTAAAGTTAACCAAAGAATTGTTCAACATAGAGTCAGAAGAGTCTCCCAGATAAATAAATGATACTACAAGGTTATGTTATGGCCCCAAGTTCTCAATGTTTCAGCTTAGTTTCTGAGAATTTCAAGCTTGGCAATTGACTTTTTCTGAAGGCAGCGCACTGTGGGATTCACAGCCAACGTATCTTTTATTCAATGAATCTGAATGCAGTTCTTATTTGTTTGTACTAACGTTTCAACTGGGAGAATTTAATATTCATCCCAAGTGCTGGAAAGGCTTTATTTCTAATTTTTTTATGGTCTCTCTGTGTACTCCTCATCTCTTAGCGGGTGTAGATTCCACATTCCTCAGTTTCTCCAAGGGTGACCTGATTGTGCTGGACGAACACACTGGGGAACATGTGATGAACTCTGGCTGGGCCCAGGGCATCAATGACAGGACCAAGCAGAGAGGGGACTTCCCTGCTGACTGTGTCTATGTGCTGCCCACTGTCACCAGGCCACAGTATGATATAGTGGTGAGTAGGGCTCTTTAAAGAGTGCTACCTGTAGTATTTTAACTTCAATAAATCATTGTGAAATCATGAGACATGAGTGTGATCGCTGCAAACAAATGAAAGCATCACGTAGAAGACTGGCAACCCTTTAAATAATTCTAATTCAAAATCAAAACTAGGAAACTAGGAGAATGCAAAATTGATTTGATTATTAAAAAATGCAGTATCTCAGTTTGTTGCCTCTTGGATAAAATGCACACATCAGGTTTTGACTTCTTTCTTTTTATCATTATAATATTATTACTAGTGTAGTGCCCATTGAAAACATGCCATGCCTGAAAACAACCGCTCATCCCAGCAACTTCACACTCAACACTGCACTTCCTTGGGTCCTCAGCAAAAGCCCTACACCCCCAAGTTTGAAGTCGATCGGATTGTAACCTTAATTATTGTACATATTATGTTTGTGAATTATTTCAGTCAAAGTTTTCCAATACTAATTGATGTTGCTATTAAGCTTGACAGTAGGAATAATTTCAGAATATTTATTTGGACTATTGCAGTGTTAAGTTAGCCCAGAGTGACCGGAGAACGCTACCCACCCAGAAATCAGGGTTAATGAGCGGTTGTTGAGAAAATAAGAGGAGAGGCAGACATACAGACAGACACTCTCTCTACTTTAGTTAGAGAGTGTGCTGTCCATTGGTCTACTTTTAGTTTAAACCCCTGTATGCAGAACATCCTACCTCCATAGAAATTCTAAAATTAATTTTGTTAGCATAGTATAATGACTACCAGCAATAAGTTATTAAAATCAGTCAATGGTTCAAGCAATTCATTGACACTGAATAATACTCTCTCATTTAGTGTCAACTTATTTTTTTTTCTATCCTCTCTACGCTTTTATTCCTTCCCGCCACACCCTCCTCTGTTCCATCTTTTCTCTTTCCCACTATCCCAGGCTCTAGTGACCATGACCCCCGATCAGCGGAGAGAGTCCATCACTATATCCCAGTTGAACCTTTCTGAGACAGAAGACAGGGCTAAGCCCTACACATTGGAAGAGTTCTCCTATGACTACTTTAGGTGCTTTTCCTGTTTATCTACAGTTTCTGTCTGGAAGATTTTGCTTATTTACAGTCAACAGTCAAAGGTTTGGAAATACAGTGGTAATAAGTTTGTTGACTCTACTCAGCCCTTTTGTGGGTAATCAACCATTATTTAGGTAGGCTACTCTTTTTTAAAATAATGATACTGAGAATATAGTAGACTTGCAAAATACTGAAACCGACAAATGACATTTGCGTGCCATTGTAGCCAATGAACAGTATTAAATATACAGAGCTCAATTTAAAGCTCTATGATGTTGATTTATCAACAGAAATTGCAACAGAGAACATTCATCCTGTTATCCAAATTAAGTCCTGGTATGCACTCAGATCTGACATCTCTGTCCCACCTCCTGGTTTAACCTCCATCCTTCCAGGCCTCCTACTAAGAGCACTCTGAGCAGGGTGATGATCTCTAAAGCCCGGGGGAAGGAGCGTCTGTGGAGCTGTACCAGGGAGCCTCTCAAACAGCCTCTACTGAAGAAGGTCCTGGCCCATGAAGAGCTTTCCCAAGAGGCCTGCCTGGCCTTCATAGATATCCTTTACTGGAGAATGTGTGTGTGTGTGTGTGTGTGTGTGTGGGTGGGTGTTAAATGTTTGCATCCATGGTTGTCTTTCTTTTTAACTTCATATCAGCTTGCCTCCAACCTTTTCCCCAAGCTCTCTCATTTGGATTCATTTAGCTTGAATAGTCTATGTCATTGCTCAGTTACTTTATTAGCACAGTCTCTCAAGCCAGACATTTTGGCTCCTGAAATTCCCAAATGCTTCCTCCTAACAGTCTGTACTGAAATTTGTGCTGAAAATGAGGAGCAAAATAAGGCGGATATCCGGTCATTTCCTCACTTCCGTATCCTCTGTGCAGACGCATAAATAACTCCTCCTGGAAACCAAATTAGTCAAAGCCTAGCTAGCTAGCTGCTGAGCAGAAATGGAAATTCAAAAAGATATTTTAGATTCAACTCTATTGGAACTTTGCAAAATTTACTCTGTGACAAACGAGGTTCCTCCTCACCACAGAGACCTCTTTTACGTCTTTCAGTGTCTTCTTTCATCGCTTTCATCGGTGTATCATCCATGCTAGCTAGCTGTCTCGCTTGTTTCCGAGGGGGAATACATGAACACTGTGTCATACCATGTAGCCTGGTCGAATACTCTTCTGTTACCAAGATTTTTTCCAGTGGAAGATGAGTTTCCTCTCCTCAAATTTGAATGGGTTGAAATACAAACAGTGTGGCTTGAAAACTATTATTAACATGACAGTTTATCACAAGTAGAACCCGATCAATACAGGATTATAGGGGCCGATGCTGATGTCAGTATTTGGGAAAAGAAAATTTGACAAAAAAAATAACGACACATAGGCTGATATTTTTTATGCATAAAAAGCACATTTGTAGCAAGGAATCATCAAATTTGGTAATCAAATAGTTGTACTAAAGATATGTATGAGGCTAAAAATACAAATTGTTAATTCAGCAAAATCAGTTTATTAATTTGCACCTTACAGAGATGATAAATTATTGGTTTGAAATGTCTAGAGTCTTTGTTATCCCCAAGGGGATTTTGACTTGCAGCAATAGTCAGAACAAACATACGCAATGCTAAACCACAAACACAAGAATAAAAACATAAAACCAGTAAAAACACAGGTTTGTCTGCGTGTTACTCTTCCTTAACCATGACCATACCTGTAATGAAATACATGGGCGACTACCCATCCAAACGAATGCGGTCTGTCAACGAGCTGACCGACCAGATCTTTGAAGGGGCGCTGAAGGCCGAGCCACTCAAAGATGAGATTTTCTGTCAAATTCTCAAACAGCTTACCGATAATCATATCAAGTAAGCCACATACACACACACACACACACACACACACACACACACACACAAAAAGAGTATAGCTTTACCTGGGTGCAATGTTTACCTCCTCAAACACCAGGTCAGTTCGACATCTCATGGTTGTCCATAAATTCACTTGGCACTTCATTTTACATGCACCAATGTTTGTACAAAGACGCACCAGTAGCACTTGCTGCCTTTAAAGTTGCTATAGCAGTTTTAAACAAGTACATGACCACATTAATGTTACTGCTTTGTCATAATTACTATAAACAAATAAAAGCATTGTGGAGACAATTAGTAGCCTCTGTTTCACACCAGTTTTATTGCTGGTGCTAGTGTTTCTCAAAATGAAGACCACATTTCCCATAAAACCCCTTGTTTTGTGCAGGCTAAGCAATGGAGTTTGGAGCTAGCAAGAATTGAAATGTTAGCTACAAGTGTTATACTGTCAAGTGTTTGCTAACATTGACTAGCTCCTTGCTTACAACAAATATTTTTATTTACGAAGACCATTTCACATTTACATTACACTTTTTCTCCTTAGCACAATAACATACCTTCAATTTGGTCTCATACATCCTTCCTTTTTCTTCTTCTCTTCTCTGTACCTGATGGCTGGTGTCGTTTGACATCTTGCTGTCCCTCTGAATAGTTTCATGATGACTGACAGGTCATCTGTATTTGTTGATGTGAAAATGCTACATCTAGCACCTTTAAATGTAAAGAAAGGAAACTCAGCCTTGGCAGCAGTAAAAGTAAAAGTTTTATTACTTTTCTAAGAGAAGAAATGTACTACAAGCTCTTCAGGTATCCTCTGCTGGAGGATTGAGGCCAGGAATTATAATGTAAGAGAAAGAATTCATATATTATGATCACAAATGTTTTGTTGTCGTGTAAATAGTCATGGCTCTTACGTGGCTTTGAAAACTAAAAAGCTTTTAATTGTAGAGGCAACGTACATCCACCTGTGCTTTCAGATACTCTTAGGAACCATGTTGTGCTGTGTGTGTGTGTGTGTGTGTGTGTGTGTGTGTAGGTATAGCGAGGAGAAGGGCTGGGAGTTGCTGTGGCTCTGCACTGGCTTGTTTCCTCCCAGTAACATCCTGCTGCCTCACGTCCAAAAGTTCCTGCAGGCTAAGAAGCACCATCCTCTAGCTCCAGACTGCATGCAGCGGCTGCAGAAAGCCTTGCGGTAACACACAACACATTCACACAATCTGTCTGGGTAATATAGATAGTAATTAGCATCTACCTATTGCTGTGCGTCTCAATATCTATCTCCTATGTTTGCCTACTCTCTGTTATTCCTCCTTTTCATTTTTACATACAGAATCTCTCTTTCAAGCTTTCCCTTCCAGCTTTCCTTATCTTTCTCTCTGTTCTGTGTTATAGGAATGGATCGAGGAAGTACCCTCCTCATCTTGTTGAGGTGGAGGCCATCCAGCACAAGACAACTCAGATCTTCCACAAAGTTTACTTCCCAGATGACTCAGATGAGGTCAGAAGTCAGCTAAAATCCAAAGTGTTCCCTTCCATATCCCATTCAGACCAATACATGGGGCCAATATTGGCCTTTCATTCTGGTCCAGTCAGTGTTGTCCACCTCAGATATGATGGATATGATGGAGTTTGATTGATTCGATGGGGATGTGAATGAGACTCTCAGTTTGAACATAATGCATATGGTCATCATGTATATATGCTGGCAATTCACATATTTGTTTCCTTCTTGTTCTCAAATTCTCTCTCATTTATCATATAGTTCATCTATACAGTGTTGCATATATGAGTGACTGTTTCACTTTTCATTGCAGGCTTTTGAAGTGGAGTCAAGCACTAAGGCCAAAGACTTCTGCCACAACATCTCTGGACGGCTGATGCTCAAATCTTCAGAGGGATTCAGTCTTTTTGTCAAGATCACTGACAAGGTAACTGGACTCTCTTGCCTAGATCTCAAGATTCTGTTAAGTGTTTACTTTGTAGCACAATAAACCCACCGCATTGTGCTGGGAAAAGATCAAGAACCTGCTTTCAAATGTGCCCAACCCAAGCTTGGAATAACAAAAATATTGACAACACCAAGATCTTTAGCGTGAAACCAGCCCGCCCACCTCTCGCAGCCCTCTACGGTACAGATTTTCAGCTGTACACAGTCTGCCATCTCACACCACTTTCCCTTCCTGTGCAAACAGGGACAGTGATCACTGCTAGCTCAAAATAGCACATTATTTTCGTATTATATTTTGTGTAAATTTTACCAATCTCGTAATTAAAGGAATACTCCAGCGTTTTGGGCAAAATACCCTTTTTCAGACTTACCCAGACTGCGACAAGATGTTTGATACCATTTTCACCTCTGTACGTCCACTGGTTCAGTTCTGATGGGTAGCATTTTGTGTTAGCTTAGCGTAAAGACTTGAAGTCTACAGGAGTCAATAGCCTAGCTCCGTCAATGTGATAAAATAAACTACAAAAAATTTTTTTTTAGGGCCGATACGATACCGATTGTTAGTAATCAAAGAAACCGATAACCAATATTTAGAACCGTTATTCATTTGCAGTAAAAATTTTAATTTTGAATAATGTATGCTAAAGTGTTAGCAAAGAACCTACTATCCCTTTGTGTATTGTATGCTAAAATGTTAGCATCACTGAATATAGTATAATCTATCTTGCTATCAAAAACATGGTGCATTCCATTACACTTTCACTGACTGGATCCTCTGTAGTTTCCAGATACCAAATGATTTAGTACAGCTAATGTTCTCTCCATATCTGGGTCTATACACCAAACTAAATGCTTCAAATGAGTATCAAACCTTCAGCTGATAGAAGTGTTTTTCATTCTGTGCTTGTCTGGCTTTCCAGGTCATCAGCGTGCCTGATGGCGATTTCTTCTTCGACTTTGTGAGACACCTGACCGACTGGATCAAAAAAGCCCGACACGTGAAGGATGGTAAAAAGCTTGCCTCTGTTTAGTGAAGACGAGGGACCAAACTTGTATGCAATTTTCTCACCTCTGCTTCTTTTGTGTCAAGGTGTTGTGCCTTCACTGACCTACCAGGTGTTCTTCATGAAGAAGCTGTGGACCAATACCGTGCCGGCAAAAGACTCCATGGCTGACTCCATTTTCCACTACTACCAAGTGAGTGGCCTCGGGGAGCAGTGAACCGTCAACCTCAGTATGCACACCAAAGCAAACGTTTGTACTCAAAACTTTTGCTCTCTGTATAGGAGCTGCCAAAGTATCTGCGCGGCTACCACAAATGTTCCCGAGAGGAGGTGTACCAGTTGGCAGCACTCATCTACAGGGTGAAGTTTGAGGAGGATAAATCACATTTTCACAATATTCCCAAGATCCTCAAAGAGCTTGTTCCTCAGGACCAGATCCGACATCTCTCTCCTGATGACTGGAAGAGGGTAAATTGAAAAGACCATTTTGGCATGTCAAAATAGATCGATCTGCCTCTGTTGCACTGGCTTGATATATGAAAACAGAGGTGTGTAGACCCAAAGTTCAGTGGAACTGGGATGCAAAGGAGCCCATTCTCCAATATGGAAGAAAAACCTCCTCGGACCAGTTTCCATTATTCTACATAAAGTGTTGCACTATATATGGATTAACCTACATATTTTGCGTTTTTCATTTTAGCATGTCACTTTATTTCAGTGTAGAACACCGTCATGCACACCAGCATGGTGGTGGACTCCTCATTCATAAAAGGGGTTTACAGCCTGAGTTTCACTGCTTCTGCTGTTTTGGCACTACTGCCTCCTCCTCATTTGCATGTCCTGTAAGCGTTACATAAAAGCACACCACTGCGCAAAAAATACCACAATCTTTTGTCAGACGGTATCCAGTTCAAGTTTAGTTATGGAGATGAATTCGAGTTGGGTATTACTCCAGTTAATAATTAATACATTAAAATTATGGCTATTGATAAAAAAACAGACCTAAACTGAGACCAGTGTTTAATGCTGAAATCCTGCGAAATGTGGATTTATAAAATAATAATAATGCTAATAATAAAAAATTATAATATCTAATAATAATAATAAAAAGGTGCTGTGATTTCCAAAGGTAAGGAGATTTCTTTTTGACATTTCTTTTTTCATCCTGCCACTGTTTTTGGAAAACCTGATCCGCAACTGATCCCCCTAACCTGCTATGCTCTTTTAATCTTTCCCAAATAATTACTATTCCAAATACATTAGAATTGTGCAACAAAACCTCTTCTCTTAACAAATGAATTTCTGCTGGCAAAAATCTCTGCTGTCTTAGTCTTTCTGAACATTGGCTTTCCACTGTGCGTCCATGGACAGTTGATTATGTTGGGTATTAAATATGTACAAGCTCATTAATATGTGGATTCTCATTGGCTTTCACCTGGGACACACCTGACAGTAATGCCTCAGTCATGTGATTCCGCTGCATTAATCAGCACTACGGTAACTTTATGAATCACCTCAAATTACCATGCTGTTAAGTTTGCAAAGCTGTTACTACCAAGTTTTATAAATGCCGGCTTGTATGTTTTAGTGCTCTCATCCAAAAACAGAGAAATTACATCTATTTGTTGTTCAGTTTGACACTGATGTGAATGAATGAATATCTTACTGGTTTGTCTTTTTTTCATTTGTCTTCCTCCCAGTCCATAGTGTCATTATTCAACAAGCATTCAGGGAAGACTCGAGAAGAAGCTAAGCTGTCCTTCCTAAAAATCATTTACAAATGGCAAACCTTTGGCTCTGCGTTCTTTGAAGTCAAGGTAAACATACACACACACACATTGAATTTTGCAGCTGTTGCACATAATTCTTGGTTCAACTACTGGATCATTTTTCCTCTTTTACATGTGCCGTGATCATTCCTGTGGTAACCTACTTTTGCTTTTTGTCTTTCTGCAGCAAACCACTGATCCAAATTACCCAGAGACCCTCTTGATAGCAATCAACAAACATGGAGTCAGTCTAATTGATCCCAAATCTAAGGTGGGTCTGCATTTATCTGTGTCTGTGTGTCTGTGTGCAAAACTGGAAATTTCTGGAAATGAGCTGTACATCGTTCAGTACTTAAAATATATGGTATTTTGTGAACTAAAGACGTAAAACTGCATGAGGCAACTCTACCCATTTGTCGTTCCAAGTGTTTTTTGTTTGTTTTTTTCAGAGTTCAGAAGATTTCCATCATGTCCATATCCAGCACCTAACAATAATAAGAATTGTGAATCAACAGTGTCTAAATTGGGCAGACCCATTTTGTTTTTTCTACTTAATGCAGCCATAAGGTGCATAATATCCTTTAAAGGAATATTCGAACGTTTTGGGCAAAATGCCCTTAGCATAAAGACTTGAAGTCTACAGGAGTCATTAGCCTAGCTCCGTCAAAGTGAAAAAATACACTTTACAGCAGGAGAAGTTAGATGGTAGGAACTATAACCACTGAACACAGACAGAAGGATACATGTGTTCAGCAGTTATAGTTAAAATAAAAAGGGTAAAACATTAGAGTATTCCTTTAAAAAGTGTCGCGCCGTTTTTACAATTTTTGTTATGGGGTGTCATTTTTGTCTTATGTTTAATGTTTCTTTTTGGGAACAGAACTCTTTGCAAATGCCTTATCTGTGCATGAATATTTGCCTGCAAACTCTGCTTTAGAGGATCTCTGTGCTAAACCTGCTCCTGTATTTTCTGTAGGACATCCTGACCACCCACCCCTTCACTAAGATCTCCAACTGGAGCAGCGGCAACACCTACTTCCACATTACCATCGGAAACCTGGTGCGAGGCAGCAAGCTGCTGTGTGAAACTTCATTGGTGAGCTACAGAAATTTGCCATATAAATTCCATTTCACACAATGCGGCCCAAAGGTTAAAACAGTTCAAAGTCATTTAGAAGACAATAACAGAAACAAGATAGCCGACATCATAAAGGAACATGGAAAAAAAAAAGTTTATGTCAAAATATAAAACAGTACGGATAGAAAAAATAATCAAAAGACCTGAATGTGTTGATAATTTATAATATTTAAGAGATATTCAGTAATGGGATTCAGGTCATGTTTTTTTTTTCTCTTTCTCTTCATTAATGGACATGTAGCATCTTGGAAATTAACTGGAATAGCACTTTTTCAACAGTTTACAGTGTCTTCTTAACTCCAGTTAGGGCTGAGCTATATATCGATATTTTGCAATATCCTGATTTATGACTAGATATCATCTGGAATTTTGGATGTTCAGATATTGTGATATGGCATAAGTATTGTCTTTTCCTGGTTTTAAAGGCTGCATTACAGTAAAGGGATGGAATTTTCTGAACTTAGTAGACTTACTAGAGAAAGCACCAGTAGTCATCCCTAAAATGTCGTCACAGTATCGATATCGAGGTATTCAGTCAAAAATATTGTGATATTTGATTTTGTCCATATCGCCAGCCCTAACTGATGGAAGACCAAGTAAAAGAAGTTGCCAGGTTTGGCGTGAAAGAATGTAATGTGGTGTGTACACTGACATACAGATATTTGACAGTTGATGTTCGCTTGATTCGGCAGCCCCCTGGCATGGATTTAATAACAGAAAGTGGAAGTATATAGTTATAGTCTCCAATAATGGCCAGGGGTATGGTCGAAACAGACAAATGAAGGCTGGCCCCAAATACAGACGGGGGGCAAAATAGGAGGAAAAAAACAGGAAAGGGGGAAACAATTAACTGGAAGTGAGGGGCGGGGGGGAGTGCCAGCGCTTCCCCCCTCTCCCAAATTTTTTGGGGTGGTCGGTCCAAAAAACAGAAGCAGATGAGAAAACACTATTTGAGGAAATACGGTATTCAGCACTGTCTCTAAGTATGTTTTCATATGTGATCTCCACTGTCAACAAGCATGGAGGCGGCCTCACAGGTTTTGAAGCTTGTGTGTCTGACTTTGTAGAATGGGTGGAATTTCATTGAAAATGTGAACTCAAATACCTTCCCCATCCCTCCCGCCTGAAACCTCTCCTGCCCCGCCCCGCTCCATCCATCCCAGGGCTACAAGATGGATGACCTCCTGACCTCTTACATCAGCCAGATGCTGACAACCATGACCAAGCAGCGAGCCTCACGGGGCAACAGCAAGTGAGCTGCAAGTGACAGCCGGACACCTCATCGATCTCCCTGGTTGGCGATGTGCACGGTCCCCCCCCCCATGAGCCCATCCCAAATCAATCCTGTGTTCATTAACCAGCAGCGCACGCAGCCGTCCAGATGCACAGAGGTGCACACATGCAAACACTTGTTACATATCTGTAAAACAGGGTACATGTGTGACAAGAGGAAATGCACTGAGAGAGTACATTGCAAATTTAATAAAGAGCTACAGGTTCTATGAATTATCACACCAAGTGGTATTAAGGCAAATCTCATTTTGATTGATAGGTTGACTGTGACACTGAAATGCCAATGTTTTCATTTGTTTTGTTAGAATGTAACGGTCCTGTCTTAAACTCACCCGTTGCCTTTAATTGACCCTTTCACAATGTACCACATGTAACATGGCAACTGGGATGGATTTGTGTTGTAGTGCTGTAACCTGGTGGTCAGATTATATACTCTACTGCCACAGATCCAACCCTCTGCATTATAGTATCAGTGAGGTGTTCTGGTTTATCAACTCTCTGTATACTTGTGAGCTGTAAATAGTTAAGCACTTCTGTGTTATGTGTATCCGTTATAATCGATGTCAGATTTTAGAGTCAGAATTGAATGCTATGACATTTTTGCACAGGCAGGTGAATATATGTATCATCAATGCACCAGTGTTGAGAACTTAAGTCTTATATCTCTAGCCCTCTCGTTGGTACATTGTAGTAGAACATAGGACGACTTAAAGAATTTATAGAAAAATGATTGAAAATAAGATTTCTAACTCAGTGGTCTAGATGTGAGCTTTTCATGGCTGATTCTATTTTCTTTAGACAGGCAATAAAAAGATCAGGGACTGATTTCCAGATAGCAAACTCAACCTGGAACACATGGAAAATACCCAACAATTGCTTATTATTTGTTTTTATTATTTTGCTTTATCTTCTATGTTGCTTTATTTTTAAGATGCATCTTCATGTATGCCTATGGTAAATGATATGTTTCTCAAACCAGCATGGAGAACCGTGTCACTTTTATCAAACGAGTGTGTTGTTTTGAAACCAATCTCTTCAAATATAGAGACTGGTTAAAATATGCTATCACTCAAAGAACCTTTCAAATCTCAGTTCTTTCGCATCTTTGGTTAATTGGATTTTTTTTAAACAAATCAAAATGTATTTTAGCTCAATGTTTCAATTTGCCAATGCATAGTGCGAAACTTGTGGCAACCTGGGGAGGAAGAAATGACAGTGCTGCAAATGCTTACCTGAAAATCTAACATGAAAAACGGATGCAGAGATGAATAAGCCTATGAATTATTTATTGCCATTTTGTGAAGTCTTCATTTATGCCTGAGGAAACAGACTGTATCTGTTCCACAAGAGTTAAAACTGGTGAATCCAGCTAGTCAGACTGTTTTTAGAGTGTCTCTTACATACACAAGTATTTCATTCATTGGTATTTGTTCATGTTTAAGTACACAAAGTATTAACATTGATTTTTAACCATGAAGTAATCTTAAACCACTATTATGTTTATCATTAAGGAGAAATGGTTTCATGCATGTTGCGACCCATTAACCTGATGTAGCCATGGATAACTGACATTTTTTGCAAGTGCAAATCATGGCATTTCAGATGGAGTACCATGTATATAATGACAAATGAACATTGCATATATTCACTCAGATCCTTCTTAACATGATGGTGAAACTAAGAATCGTGGTGGCATTTGAGGTTCTTTCTTTTCCCTGAAGTTGGAGTGGCAAGGAAGCCATATTTTTTCTAACATGACCTGCACTTCAGTGAGATCAGGGATGAGGGCAGAACCAGTCACTGCACAACCTGAGCTGCGCTGAAGGTAGCCAGTCACCACGCTGGCTGCTGGGTTGCAGAATATTGCTGTCACTTCAGATTGGCATTGGATTGAACTCCTATCTTCTGTCTCTTCATGAGGTTGCCGCTTCCCTTCCCTCTTCCTGTGCATCTGAGAGGATTTTAATCTTTAGAATTTCGAAAAACAGCCTCAGATTCAACAGATGATCTCTGGTGAACTGATCCTGCCAAGCGTAAGCCACCTGTTACCATCTGTTGAGCAGATTTTAACACAAGGGGCCCTATTTTTGTGCAGGCGTACAGTGCAAAGCGCGGCCAGTCACTGGCACAGTGGAATTTTGGTGAGACTCAGTCATGGTTTCTCCTCACCAGAACACATTTGGTATTCAAATGCGCTCTGGTTAGGTTAGGGTTAGTTATCATTGAAAGAGATGTCACAGATATCTGAAAATATTCCTTTATTCTGATATGCCATATTATACAGTTACAATCTGAGACAAATCTTTTAAATGGCTTTTACAGTTCTACAGAACAATCTTGTAATGTTATTTATAGAAAAATCAGTCATTGGTTTGTACATGGTGATTCTTTGGCAAGACATGAAATAAAATGACATTTCTTACCCACTTCAACTATGTTATTCTTATTTGGTTCTCTTCAATAGCTAAATGTAAAGCTTTGATTTTAACTGGCATCCACAATCTCAGCTTGTTTAATGTGAGCCATAAAAGATTCAAACAGCTTCCAGAGCTGTTCTTGACATTCCAGTCAGCACTGATGGAGCTAAAAAGACCAACAATTATTCTTGCCACAGGGATTTCCATTTAAATAAAATGATCAAACAACTTGTCAAACAAATGGAATACATCACATGAACTATATGGAATTATTAATATTAGTGTTTTTCTATTATATACAGTGTATATCCTATTAGTTTAGTCAGGTTTGAAAGCTGTAATTTTGATCTCAAATTTCCCTACACACAAAGTGAAATACCATTCATAGATGTCACATTCTCAACCACCAACTAATATTAACAAAGGAAATGTTTTGATTTCTGCAGTATGAACACTGAATACTGTAAAGGGAATGACGGGAAATGGAGACCACATACATCACAGAGGCTATAACATCTAATTATATACAGCCAAGCCCAGTTTCTCAATAATGGGGTTAGTTTGTCACTAAATGTAACTACAGATTCAATTTCATGAACACAGTATCGAATTAAAGTTGCAGAATCTGTCCAAGGCACTGAAATGATGCTGACCACAGTTTTATATAGTATATCCCATATTCAGTGGTCTGAGATTTTTCATATTAGAAGTGGAAAGAGGGTGGGAGGAACATAAGCAGGCTCTGATACAGCAACGCACTAACAGTCCTTGATTGTGGAAGAAGGTCGAGACCCCACAAGACTGTATTTGTTATAACTTTGAGATGGTTGGACACAAAAGGTGGGTGAGATGAGGCAGAGAGGTGTATAATTGGTGATATAACCAAATGATCAGCACAATGATCAGATGATTGGACATTATGAAGAAAGTAGCCTTTTTTTGGGAACTCTGAGAACAAATTTTTGTTTGACATGTAACAGGGAGCATAAGAACTGAAAATGGCAGTGCAGGGTGGTCTCACTCCCAACTTGTCAAATGTAGCTGCTTGGGCAGGAGCCCTAGACGTCACAGGTTAGACACTGAAAGTAGCCTTGGGGTTCGGATCTGATGCTCATAGTTTAACTAAGACGAAAGGAAATACACTAAAACAATCTTGATATAAGCCCTCACCAAACCCAAACCATAACTCTAACCTTAAAGGAATACTCCAACATTTTGGGCAAAATACCCTTTTTCCAACCTAGCCAGACTGAGACAAGATGTTCCATACTATTTTCACTTCTGTACTCCACTGCTTTGGTTCCAATGGGCAGCATTTCATGTTAGCTTGTAGACGTCAAGTCTTTATGCTAAGCTAACACGAAGTGCTAACCATCGGAACCGAAGCAGTGGACATACAAATGTGAAAATGGTATTGACCATCTTGTCTCAGTCTGGCTAAGTCGGAAAAAAGGGAATTTTCCCCAAAACACTGGAGTATTTCTTTAACCACAGGTAGTGAGTATTAAGTGTTTTTATTATTACCACCAGTATGGTGCGAGAGTATTTTATTCAATAGCATGTAAAGCCGAGAAAAACTGAATCAATTTTCCAACTTTCCAACAATAAAAATCAGCATAATTTTTATTGAAAATGGAAAATTGTTAAATTTGAACAAATTATATTGACTATCAGCAGCTGAGGTTGAATGGTCGAAGCGTAATTCATGTTTCATGTTTGTGTATATGAGTGAATGCTTACATGCTCGTACTTCTTCACAAAGCTACTCTTTTATTCCTTTAACCAACTGGGTGTATCTGGGAAAGCCCTCATCCAACCATAACCCTACACATGACCAGGTGTGTGTATCTTGCCCAGAACTCCAGCGGGATTCATAATAGTGCTTCCTGACTAAACTGGATAACTGACTAAACCTGATAGATTCCACATGGTCCTCATCCCTGAGGACCATGTGAAATAAAAAAAAATAAAGATGCCCAAGGCAGCTTGCAGTGTCTAATGTCTGACGCCTGGGGCTCCTGCCCAAGCGGCTGTATTTGACAAGTTGGGAGTGTGACCATGTTGGGCAGTGGTGGCCAGGAGCGTTCTCCAGTTGGCTGAGATTGTATGTCATTTCTCATACTTCTTGGAAGCTAGAAAATCTGAATTCCATATAAGTTATCTTGAATAAAAATGCTACACTGCAGTAAAGCAGCGGAAAGTGGAACTCCTAAGGTGGCTACACAGTAAGTGCCAGTGCCTTTTACATTAGAAAAGCTTGCAATAACCTGAGCAGTGCTAGACTGTAGTGTCCTATGCTATGTGCAAAATCTTGATACCAGAGTTATTGTGTTTCCCTAACCTTTTCCCCCCTAATACAGATACACATAAAGCGCCTACTTCAGACCCAACCCATAATTCACGTTCTATTAAAAATCACATTAATTTAACTGCTCCTCAATCCTGTCCAGAAACACCATCAAATATCCAGTCATAACCAAAGTCAAAGACATAATCAGCACAAAATAATGAGGGAATACATTTAGAGACATGGCTTCCTGGTCCCTTGTTAGGGAATTACTATAACTGTAGTTAAACTGCAGTAAGCTCCCACAAAAGTATCTTATAATTCAATAAGCACAACGGTAATAATATAGTTCACATTGGAATAGATAGCTGTAAACTTGTATTTTTTATATACAGGGTATCAAATGAACACTGCTCCACAAATTACCCATTCAGCTTTTAACAGTTTCTAATTTACACAGTAAATGATGTTTCAAAACATTTCAATTAAAGGGACCTTGCAACAAATCAAAACAACAAAGTAAGGGAAACACTCAATGAACTATGAAAAACAGAGTTATGATGAAGTAAATGATTGTAAAAAAAAATGACAGAGGTATTTTTGGATAAAAATGCTGAGAATAATGCATGGAGCCATTATAACATGTCCACTGAACATGTTGGATACACCAAGGCTAACAGTTTTACTGGTTTAATTTGAAACAACCACAGCTCTTCCAAAATTTGTCACAGCTGTATAGCTAGTCCACAGTGAACAAATCAAATAGTATCTTAGTGAGATCTTCCATCAAGACATGGGGCCCAATTTACGTGCTACTTGCTCGGCATTAAACTAGTTTATTGGCGTTTTTCCAGTTTGGGATCTTTGTGGTCTAAATTGAATTCACCAGCACCAAGATGGATGGACTGGCTAAACTGGGTGAATTTATTTATGTAAATCAGCGGCGCTGTACAAATTTGGTGCCACTTTAGTGCAAAATATCGCTATCGCTTGCCGCATCAACAAAAGCAGGTCTCAAAAACTATGTCTGCTGTGCTATTTTCATGGCATTATGTGGCGGAAGCACACTGGCACAGGCCTCTCCAAAATCACATTATGCTTGCTTGTTTCACACTGATATAAATTCTTCAAGCAGTATACATGTCAACTTGCACATCAAAAACATGATTTAAATTTGATTAAGGCAATAGTACTAGTAAAGTACTGTACTGGGTTAAATTAAGGACTGGTTCTCACCAGTATCTGTCCTCCACAGCTGCATGTAGGATGTATGACAGCCTTGTCTTATGGTTGATTGGTCTAGTTTGTCCAATTAAACACTAACTGACTAACTGAAGTTAACTGAAGTTGAACTATTCCACACTCACTCTTATGGTGGAGGCTGCCAAGCAAGGTGCCAACCTGCTCATCAGCAGGTTGGCACCTTGGGGTTCAGTGTCTTGCTCAAGGACACTTCGACATGCTCTCTGGAGGAGCCAGGGATTGAACCAGAAACCTTCAAATTACTAGACAACCGCTCTATCTCCTGAGCCACACTGCCCTGCCATCCAGCCCCTTCCATAATGACTCCTATAGACTTTATGCTAAGCTAACATGAAATGCTACCCATATTCCAAACAGTAGACATACAAAGGTGGAAATGGTATCAAACATCATGTCTCAGTCTGGGTAAGTCGGAAAAAGGGTATTTTTCCCAAAACGTTGGGTTATTCCTTTCTCAGGATTATTATGGGGAGCAATTTAGTCTAGCCAAATATGACCGACTGAACACATTTTTTTTTTTTATTACTTGACCGTTTTCCACAATCATCACATCAGCAGCATTATGCACAAAAACATAGGGACCAGGATTTACTAGAAATGTGAATTCACATTAAAAAGGGAGATACCTTTGGTGACATAATTGCTGTGCGGCATTTATTTGGGTGCTGCATGTTTATGTTTAGGGTGTCATATTCTACACCTACAGCACTTCCCAAGAACACTGGAAGAAGCTGGTCTGAACTCATCTTCTGAAAATATCAGTACATAATGGTGGGGAGTACATTGCTTTTAAAGGGGATGAGAAGATTGGACTGATTTGATTGGTCAGGACCGATGCCAGCCCCTACCACACCTACTGATAATGTATTCTTCCTCATCCAGCCCCTTTCACCACTTAGCCACCAGTGCACCTTTGCTGCGCCAGCGCCGCTGACCACAATGTTGCCAAAAAATCTCTTGGTCGCACCCAAATGAGCTTGCACTGTGAGCTAGCGACTCCACCTGTTCCACGATTCACCACAAAATAGAATCCAATGTATTATTCTCTACATTAAAACAAGGACTTGCTTGATTGGCAGGCTGGGGCTCAGGGTTGCCAAGCTGATTCCTCTCAGAGGCAGTAGTTAGTGCTCAGTGACGGTTGCCAGGTTGGGCGTGGCGGTCAGCGGGTTGCGTGACTCTCCCTGGGAGTTAACGCTGGTGACTGACCATACATCACTCATCTCTGTGCAGAGATGAATTAACAATCAATATTTGTTGTTTCCATCACATGCAAAGCAATAAATAGCTTTGACTGTAAAGAAAGGACACAAAGTGTAGAAATATATCCCATAACTAATTTAAAGTGATAGTTTGCGTTCATACACAAGTCTGTATTTTCTACTCCATATGAGTGTAATCAGTCCTCCAGGTTTGACCCATTAACTGCTCCCCTGTTGCACATGTAGCCAGGAATGTGTTTCTCCAAAATGAATGTAAGTGGATTGGCACTAGCAAACAACAAGATGAAACTGAGAAAAAATCTTTGAAGTATGCACCTATCAACAAGGCAGTTCTACCAGTTAGCAAGCAAGGGGGAAAGAGTGTTAATAATGAATCCTTAAAGTTGCTGTAAGCAATATTTTTTTTAAATAACTGTTAAATAGCTCTACCTTCCGTCAGCAATCACTAACATAGAGTGTTTGGTCCATAACGTGGGTCTGCCAGTGCCTCTGCTCTGCAGTAAACAGAAAGTAAAAATTTCTGATATCCTTCCCACTTTAACCAATCAGGAGAGAGAACTCCACAAAGGGGCGGTCCTCTGTTGGCGTTCATGATCAGGAAGCAGAATTTCAGTGTAACGAACACAACCACATACACTAAACGAATTAAGACAGCGAATTCAGACGGCTGAAGAAAAGTAATATTGTAACCCTAACCAGCTCACACTCTTTTTCTCTCTCCGCTGCATGTTCATGTGAAGATGTAGGGAGGAGGGCGTGGAGCGCTAACTGCAAGAGCAGACAGGAAGTTAGCCAAAATGCCAAAATCACTTACCACTGCTTTAAGAAACTTGTGTTGTTGTGCATCTGTCAAAACATTTTTTTTTAATTTTGGATTGACGCTAAAAATCTTGTTTGCTGGTCCCAATCCACATTCATTCATTTGGGAGCAGCACACTCCTAGATTAACGCAGATTCTCGCAACAGGGAAGGAGTTGACAGGTCAAACCTGGATGTTCGATGATACTTTTATTGAGTAGCAAATATGACTGTATATGTAGCTCTATTGAATTGCAGTTACATCACCCTAAGAAGGCTCAAACATCTGTGACAAGAAGCACACCTGCTCTCACAGCCATTTAAGTAATAATCCACAACATATTCATATAAATAAATGTCCATTGGTACTCTTTCACTGATTGAAAATATTGTTGAATCAACTCATACTCAGTTCATGACAGCTTTTACATTTGCTGTTCCAAACAACCAACCAGCTAAAGGCCAATTAGAATGGCCAAACTCTTTGTTTGATTAAAGGGGTAATCAAGCAATGCATGGGAATGCATGCCCACTCACTAGGGATGCACCAAAATGAAAATTCTTGGCCAAAGCCGAAACCGAATATAAGGAAACACTTGGCTGAATACCAAGTACAGAGTACCGAGTACCGGTATCTTTTTCCATTGTACCATTTCATAAATCAATCATAAATCAATTTTGCTTTTCATTTATGCTTTTTAATGTTTGCTTTTTTACACTTCATTTTTACAGTGGTGAAGCATCAGGCTATTGAACCTATTCTAACCCCTGCTTGTTGACTGATTCCATCAGTCTCTGACACTTTTTACTGTGTTGTATCTGCTCTGTGTTCTGCTGACTTTCTTCGTCAGCAGTGTGTTTTATAAACTGGCCCAGAAAACTCACCATGTGTCGTGGATTTTTTTACCTGTGATCAGAGCAAAAACAGCCACTATAGGATTAAAAAAATAGCCTAAAAAAATAGACACATGCTACCACGTCTTTTGAGTTGCTGCTCTCTTTGCAGTGGGTCATTAATGGGGTATCCCATTCACATACATATTCAGTCAAAATGTTCGGCTTTTTCACACAAATACCAAGTGTGTTACATTTTGCTATTTTCGGCGGCCAAAGGTTCGGTGCATCCCTACCACTCACTGTAGCTCACCTGTTCTGAACTTGCTGTAAGTGCCATTGTCTAGCATGTTTTTTCTGCCCAAGCAGAAAGCCAGTCCTCGCTCTCGCCACCTGCCAACAAAAACAAAAACCCCATTCCCTCATCAGGATGGCACAGACGAGAAGAACATCAATCTTAATCCAAGTGTTGATCTCATTTCAACTGCTCCGTTTGCCTGGCTTTGTCAAAAGTCACAGTGACGTCTCTACCTTGAGCAGAATGCAGCAGCTTGGATATTGAGGATTACCATATAAACAGATCAAGTATCTCAAATATGAGCATCTCTCCCTGGCTCCAAGTTAGATAAAGATTTTATTTTAAGATTAAAAATCAGATTTCGATAACATTTCATTAAAGCATGGAATCATCTGGCCCCTAGCTACATTGCAGACCTCCCAATGAACAAGAGCCCCTCTGAGTATCCTTAGTCTAGACCTAGGACTAACAATGATTGATTGTGACTGCTCCTCAGTAGACTTAAGACTAAAGCTGACTGATTCAGACTGTCCTCTGTCTAGACTCAAGACTAAAGGTGATTTTGTAGTCTCTAAAGCCAGACATGTTGGCTCCGGCAATTTCCAAATGCTGCAGTCTACAGTCTGTACTTCGGAAGTGCTGAAAGTGACTAGCAAAATAAGTCGGATATCCAGTCATTTCGTCACTTCCGAATCCCCTGTGCAAACGTGTGAATAACTCCTACTGGAAACCAAATTAGTCGAAGCCTAGCTAGCTAACTGCTGAGCAGAATTGGAAATCCCGTGATAATCGATGTTCCTCGTCACCACGGAGACATTTTGTGGGCATACCATCCATGCTCGCTAGCTGTCTCAGTTGTTTCCGAGGGAAATACATTATTGTGAACACTGTCGTGACTGCTTGAATACTCTTCTGGTATGAAGAGTTTTTCCAATGGAAGATGACAACTTCCTCTCCTCAAATTTTAATGGGTTGAATTATAGACTTATCTATGAAGCATTCGAAGATTGTGGAAGAGACAGTCTGCCTTGAGAGACCAGTGATTTTGCCATAAGGGCCCCCAGGCTGCGGAACACCCTGCTTGAGAGACTTAAAGGATAATTCAGTTTTTGTTTTTTGTTTTTTTTAAACCAGGGCCCTGTTTTCCCACCTATTTGCGTCTAAATGATTAATAGGAACAGAAAGTTTTGAAATCGATCCAGTTTTGAGCAATAACACTACAACCAGCAACCGCAAAACACGGCTGCAACGTAATCCAATGGGGCAACCTGTCCACGTCAAAGTATGTTCACTCAAAGTGTTTGTTTTTGGCAATGACAGGCTAATATTATAAGTGTCTGACAACACTCTGTCTGCCGCAGGTCTCTCCACTCTTGGAACAGCATTTTTCTTTAGGCAAAGTGCTTTGGTATAGGATTTCTTCTGTTCTTTGGCTGGCAGTAGTGATCCAAATAGTCCGAATAGTCACTGCAGAGTCGGGGGTCTGCGAGGCACAGTGTCCAGACAGGAGTGTTTGCATCCATTTGTAGCACAACTAGCCACAGCTTCAGCGTGTCACTATTCAACAACAGTACTCTATGAAAGTTGTCCGAAGAGTGGCGTGACATTCTGTTGGCACAATTTGGAAATGTGCAAACATGAACCACTGTTTATTTCTTTAATCTTTAGATAACACTAAGCTACGCTTTATGAACCCTTTATGAAAGTTTCCACTCTTCCCTGGACAGCTCTCTTCCTGTAACAACTCACCTCAAAGCCTCAAAGCGAGGCTTCTCCTTGACTGAGACTTCTGTTACACACGTCTATCTCTGAAGGGATGCTTTCCATAATGTTGTCAGACACTTAATAATCTGAGCCTGTCAGTGGCAAAACAAGCACTTTTGGTGGACATACTTTGACGCAACCATTGGATTACATTGCAGCCGTGTTTCACAGTTGCCGGATATAGCGTTCTCACTCACTATTGGACTGATTTCAAAACATTTTGCTCCTATTAATCATTTAGACCCACACAGATGGGAAAATAGGGTCCAGGTTTACAAATACCGGAATTATCCTTTAAGCTGCTAATTTACTTATGATCTTTTTCAACTGTGTGCTATTCACCAGTGGAAGATGAAGATGGTGAGAATCAGCATGAGGGACACCACATCGGTGAGAATCCACATCAGATTATACTCATCTGGAGTCTGAGAGAGGCACAGAAAATTATAAAGAGGAGGCAAAGAGGTTAGGTTGAGTGGGGGATCAACAAGTGAGACAGTGTTTCAAGAGTACACACTAAACACTATCTAATTTGCTGGTAATGTGATGTGGTGGTAAACCAAAAGGTGAATAAAGTAGGACTTCCAGCTAGCAATGTAGCTTACATTGATTTGATACTATTTATTATGAGGCGTAGTATAAATTATCCTCTTAAAAAGCTACATTAACCTGAAAAGCTGGGTAAAAACTGTTCTTTCAATAAAACATGTGAGCTTTCTAGTTGAGCTTGAAAACAGCTAATTCTCTTACCATGAGGAAGAGTGGTGTGTTCATTGTGCTAAGGAGCTGGGGAGCGTTGGTGGTGACTGTATGGACTCCACAACACCACGCCAGAGAATAGAGCCACGGCTGGCTGATTACATACAGGTTGGTGGTGATGTTCAATGCTGCATACTCGCTGCGAAGACATTAAACCCAAAACATGGAAATGCCATTAAAAATAGGTATAGGTTAACTAGTCTAGACATTTTATCTCTCCTAGAAAGAAAAGGGCTTGACTTGTACAGCATCCTCCTGCTCCTTGCCTGAACTTTCAGTGATCCTTCATCTCTTGGTCTTTGGGTCTTTTCAGCACACAGCAGCATATACCACATATGTCACATTCAGTTTTGCACTGTCTGGGTACTAAAGGCAATGCTACAGTGACAGTGACTACTTACAGCAAAATACACCCACATAATGAGATAACACCACTGTGCTTTACCAAAATGTCAAACTTTGTGGCTTTCCCTGTCTGGAGCACAGCACACCTCTAAAAATTCCATATTCCAGATATTGTATGACCAATGGCAATCATCAAGTGCCAGGGTAGATTTCTCATTTTGAAAAGAAATTCTTCATATGCTACTAGGAAAATACTTGCAATCCAATACTCATCGCACCACACAAACACACACATATGCACACGCGCACACACATGTTGGTATGTCATGGGTTCTTTCCCAGACCTGTCAAAAATATTGAAAAAGCACAGGCGTAGTTGAAAAATATGGTGATAGTGTGATTTATGGTGCCGGCCTCCCAAGGTGCATAACAGCTATTTAAACCCAAACATATTTTTACTAAGTTTCATTCATAATTTCAGCTATATTTGCCTTGAACTAAAACCAAGTTATTTAAGACAAAACAAATATTACAAACAGGGAATACAATTATGTAATTCATGTGATCATTAGAGTGTGGGAAAGTATTCTATTCCGCCCCTGTTTTGCCAGTTCATTCATTGCTGGGGAAGACACTGGGCGGATGCACCACACACTTAAACAAACGAGAAATAAGTTTAATGTATGCGCATTGAAAGTATAACTACCAAGTGTGCACCATTGGTTGCTCTACTACAATGGTGAAGGGAGGAGGATAGGAATGGATATTGGCGAGTGAACTATTTAGTGACACTCGGAAGAAGTGGAGATGTGTGGCGTGTGTGTGTGTGTGTGTATGTGCATGCGCGTT
>OMKZ01043596.1:2496-39625 GCA_900302535.1 Neoniphon sammara
AGATCTTACAGGAGGATGAGGACTCTCTCTCTCCCCATCAAAATACAGAGGAGGTCTCTCCAGTCAGCCAGGCCTGGTTCACCACTAAAGAAGACAAGGACACACTGGCTAATAAAGGTACACACACATAAACATAGGGCTGGGCAATTAATCGAAACCGACATTTAGAACCTCCAATCGACGTGATCTTGTCCATGTCGTTTTTTTGTTGTTTTTTTCTGTTGATACTTTCACCCCTGTGGGTCTTCATTCATGTAGCCTAGTGTCCCCTTAAAAACATACCACTACCGCTGTGCAGTCACGACTCCGCCCCGTCCAGTCCGCAACACTGAAGCAAAATGGAGGAGAGATCAAACTCCAACCCAACTGAGCTTTGACTTCAATTGTTCGAAATATTCAGTAAATAACCATAGTCAGTACATCTGTGTGTGTTCCTGTGAGGAAAAAAAAAATTTAGCCCGGTGGGGTGGGGGTGTAATCATTCATTAATCGTAATCAAGGTAAAAGGTTCAATTAATCGTGTTTTTGATTTGAGGTCATAATCGTCGAGCCCTACACACACACACACACACACACACACACACACATTCAAGACCTAGGCTGAATGGTATTTGCATATTATTTATTTTTTTGTTTTAGACTAATTATGTACCAGATGTGTCCAGTTTGCCATGAGTGCCAGTCACAGCAAAATATTACAGTATGTTTCAAAAGTAGGCACACAGTTGATAAAGAATGCTCTATATTTGTAGTGATTATAATAAAATAATTCCATATTTCATGAATTATGTGGGCTGTCAGTGTTTTAGAGAAATGTACCTGGCAAACACACATGCTAGTCGACCACCTTGGAAAGAGCACAAAAAAATTCTATTCAACAATTAGTAGCCCTATGCTTTAGTCAAAACATGCTTAAGTACTAAATACTGACCCTAAAAACATACTTAAAAAAAGAGAAAAAATACAAAATTACTCCGTTTTAGCAGCAACAACATTTGTATTTCGTTTCATCCACCTTTGTTAATTATTGCTGTGGCACACTAGCCCACCATGTCATTAAATGCTTTGGAGAGCAAGGCTGTATGTAATGTATAATTCCTGTTTGTTATTTTATATGTTAAGGTCATAAGTGGAAGCAGGGCATGTGGTCTAAGGAGGAGATAGACATTCTAATGAGCAACATTGAGCGCTATGTAAAGGTAGGCATCGCTTTTTTACTATCTTGGTTTTTACCTTCTCAGACCCATCTGTCTCTGTGCCAAGTTCAACACACTACTTGCCATACACATTCTCTGTGAACGTGTGTGTGTGTGTGTGTGTGTGTGTGTGTGTGTGTCAGGGCCGCGGCATGGAGGACCCAGCGGAGATCATATTTGAGATGTCCAAAGAAGAGAGGAAGGATTTCTACCGCAGTGTCGCCTGGGGTTTAAACCGGCCGCTGTTCGCTGTGTACAGGCGGGTGCTGCGCATGTACGACAACCGCAACCACGTGGGGAAGTGAGTATACAGAGGAGAACAGCTCTTTAACAAGTCCTCAAATGTCTGCAGTTTAATTATACAAATATCAGGCCTTAAAAGACATTAAATAGTCTTAAATTTGAATTTATGAGGTCTTAAATTCAAGAGTAACATTTGGTCTGATTGCATTAATCCATCTTTATGTCAAAATTAGTCAAGTTCTTCTGCTTCAGAATCAACATTTCTGATGTTCTGAAACTCTAAACCTGCCATTGTACTTAACACAGCCTTTATACTGACCTGCCACACTTACCTGCTGCCTATTGTAGATGGACCCAGCTCCCTTTATACTCTGTCACACTTACCTGCAGAGAGAAATCTAAGAAGGCCCTTGTACTTACCTGTCTCACGTCATGTTTAGGTTTATTACAGCAGCACCTTGCTGTCTAAATTATTAAAAGAAAGTGTTATAATTATTTTTCATAGAATCATCTATCATTTCTGCACTCCAAATATATAGTATTTAGAGTGTGTATTTGAATAAGATACAGATGATGAGCCCAAAATCAATCTAAAATCTTATTAAAGTGTGTCTTACAAAGGGAAAACATTCCATGTAACACTCTAAACACCCTGGAAATGCAACGGCAAACACGGTGCCTGCTAACACAGTGTTCTACCTAAAACTTGAAGATATACCTACTAGGGTTAAGGTGATATATGGGTTTATTAGTGCGGTCCATTGTGGTCCACCATTGATTATCAAGGAGATGATGTCATCGTACTTTGTGTCAGTCTGTATACCTGAAATCTGCCTCCCCTTGCCTTGAGGAGGATTTTTATTGGCATGAAAATGGTCAAATTATTTTGAATATCTGATTTAGCTGCTTCAATCCAGAAATACTGGCATCAGTCTTCAAAAGCCGCCCACATATTGTTCACTGACCAAATCCAGCTCCTCACCTCCGGGTGCTATCTAATCCAACAAAAGTGCAGCTCAGTTGTTTTTATTAGGCCCACTGACAATTTATTGATTCTTTTTTTCCAGGTACACTCCTGAAGAGATAGAGAAACTGAAAACGTAAGTAAAATTCCTCACAGTTTAAAGAATCCTTCCATTGTTTTATACGTTTTTAACATGAGAATATTAATCCTTTATCCTCGGTGTGTGTGTGTGTGTGTGTGTGTGCGCGCGTGCTTTTTCAGGCTGAGGCAGAAGCATGGTAATGACTGGGCGACGATAGGAGCAGCTCTGGGTCGCAGTGCCTCTTCTGTCAAGGACCGCTGCCGACTGATGAAAGACACATGCAACACAGGTACGGAGAAGGGTGTGTGTGTGTGTGTTGGGGTTGCATGGTTATTTCAGATTCAGATTTCAGAGCTGTGTCAGATTTAGCTGAAATCAAAATATTGCAATTTCCAAATTTCTATCGGGTAAAAATAGCAAATCTTTCCTTAAATAAAAAAAAACACACATGGGTCAACGTGTTTTCATTTTCTCTGTCTCTGTGCATGGCAGGTAAATGGAGCGAGGAGGAGGAGAGACGCCTTGCCGAGGTGGTGTACGAGATGGCAGGCGTGTCGCCAGGGGTCGCGGTCACTGGGGGCGTCTCCTGGGCATCAGTCGCCGACCAGGTCCGCACGCGCTCAGAGAAGCAGTGCCGCTCCAAGTGGCTCAACTACCTGAACTGGAAACACAGCGGAGGAACAGAGTGGACCAAGGAAGACGACCTGAATCTAATACGCAGGTACGGAGAGAGGAGTGTGTGTGTGTGTTTGTGTGTTTGTGTGTGTGTATAAAACTGACACTTAATACATACTTGATTTGTATGGCATGAAATGGATAAAATGACATTGTTTGTCTGTTTAGGATATCAGAGCTGAATGTGGATGATGAGAATGATCTAAGGTGGGAGGAGCTAGCAGGTGGGTGGAGCAGCGTTCGATCCCCCCAATGGCTGCGATCCAAGTGGTGGAGTATCAAGAGACAAGTAGCCAATCACAAGGAGATCCCCTTCAGCGGTACACACACACACACATGCATATTGTATTGTTTTATTTCTGGTGTGTTGTAGTTCATTTCTTCTTCCTTCTTCAGCAAAGATAGCTGATAAGTTCCTGATCCTGTGAATTTGGATTCATTGCAGCATGTTAACAGAGAATTTTAGTGGGCTGAAGACAATATAAAATTTGAATCCTGTAATCCACGCAGTCGATGATGTTCATAGTGTGTGTGTGTGTCTCCAGTCTTGCTAAAAGGTCTCCAGGAGCTGATGGAGTCTTCCCAGACAGCAGCTGGACCAGGAAGTCCCTCCTCCTCACTCCAGATCCGAGTCACACGGTTGGAGGAGAGCGGCAGTAGCCCCGCCCCTAGCTCTGTTGCTGCGCTGCAGATTCCTGTACAGATCCCACTGCAGATCACACACCTGGGTGAGACACACTGCAGTTATCTGTGTATCTGTTTTATTCTATATTTAAATAGAGAGATATCATCGTCATGTGACAGTGTGGACAACCAGCAAGGTTTTTGTGGCTTGTTCAGAATAAAGAACTGGGTAAATAACCATGAGCTGATGGTGAGAGGGAGAGTGATAGCCACCATGGCTGTACAGGGTGCCACCAGGAAGCTGGCAGGCTGCCACCGCTCCCTCTGCTTCCCTGTGTGTCAGACTCTCTCTGTGTGTTTGTTAAAGCCTCAGACTCTTCTACTGCAGCCAGTGAAAGTGAGACCATCACACTCAACACAGGAGCCCTGCAGACCTTTGAGATCTTACCTGTGAGTCCAACACACACACACACACACACACACACACACACACACACAAACCACAGTTTGACTGATATGAGCTTTTTGCCAAGAGCCATTGATTTCTCACAGTGATCAATCTGTAAATTTGATCTTTTTTATACTGAAAACATGCAATTCATAGAATTCACAGTTTCCCCAATAATTTTATTCTTGTCAGAATGTAAAAGCCCCTGGCACACTGAAACCCTTGATAATCACAGTAGTAGTCACATTTCATTAGTTAAGATTAAGGTCATCCCATTGGCAATCAGTGCAGTATTGATCAATTCTATAATAAATAATAACCTTTATTTATATAGTGCTTTTATGCACAAAAGTGCTTTACAGATCATATGACCAATAAGAACAATGCAGTCAATTAAGAAGGAATAGTTAATACAAAGTCCCAGTTAAAACACAGTTAAATTTAAACGAATTGTACACTTAATTAAACAATCACATCTATCAGACCAGACCTGATTTTTAATAAAGGGACAATATCACCCACATATATTGGTTTAATCCTAGTCAGGATGGTGGACTTAAAGCATCAGTGAAGGTTCAAATCCCACCTCTAACCAGCAATACTGATACTGGTTTACTTCATGGTTTCCATGTAATTCCAGGCTTTTCCGACACCCCATACATCCAGGCTTTCCTCTCTTTTCCAGTCCTTCCACCTGCAGCCCACCGGCACCCCTGGGACCTACTACCTCCAGACCACATCCAATCAGGGCCTGCCGATCAGCCTCTCCACGAGTCAGGGCCTTCCTCTCAGCTTGGCCAATAATAGCACGGTTACTCTGACGACAAGCTCCTCCCCTTCCTCTCCTGAACACATCATCCTGCACAGCCTGTCAGTGAGTGGTAGAGGAGTTTCAGCCTTGTTGTTCCAGTCTTATTTGATTGGAATTGTAATACCTGTCTTTGGCCAGTCAGTGTAATTTTCAAAAATCCATGAACACCGGTGAGGAAACAGATTTGTCATCCAGGCCTGATTTCATTGTGGGGAACAACAATAGTTTAAAAGCATTTTTACTTTGTTGGGTTGTAGAATTGTGTTTGTGTTTTCATTTCAGACGGATGGCCTCTGCTCCAGTGATGGAGTCATCATCCAAACCGTCACCTCTGACCACACCTCCTCAGATCCTCTCAGCCAATCGCAACTTGTTGTGGAGGCGCAGGGGCAGGACCAGGAAGACAGGCTAGACGCCACAAGTCTCCTGGTTGGTACGGAGAACGTCACCACAGAAACTCAGGAACCAATGGCAGACGGCTTCACTGACAAGGTTAAAAAAAAAAAAAAAAAAAAAAAAAAACATGGCAGTTCTGCTGCGCTTCCAGTATCAGCCCAGCCCTTTATTATAAGTCAGATACTGATTTTTTTACCCTGGCAATGGCAAGGGTAAAGCCAAAGACCTTTAGAGTATAGAATAAGATGGTTCACTCTGCCACTTTACAATGGGGAATTTTGAAACCCTAAAAATGGCAGCACGCCAACATAAAGCACACTATCAGCCAATGACACATTCAGATTTTGCGTAGCAGCACAGCTTTGATATTTACAACAGTGCTAACGGACAACAGTGCTACAAGTCCAGACAAACCCAGAGAAGACAATGGTTAGACTGCTCCACACCACTTTTATTTGTTTACACTTAGCATGGCAACCACATAGGCTGCCGCACGTAATGTTGCTGTGTAGATAGTGCATGCGCACAAGCCTTGGTGAGTTAAAAATATAGTTTTTCTGTGGCATTAATGTCCTTCGGAACAAATTTTATGACTGTGTGTTGTTTACAGTTTGACAGTGTCACTAAATATGGAAATCAATTGACAACACATACAGCAGAACGGTTCATTCAGGCAGCTCCCCATTCAAAGAGATAGGGCTCTGGTCTTGTTGGTCCTGATCCTGCTGGCCAAGGGCGTTTCAAAGATGGCGCCAGAGAGCGCAGTCTCTATTTTATAAAAAGGTTTCTGGTAAAGCTCTTGGGGGGGCAATTTGGAATTCTAGGAAATTCTTAGTATGAAAAATGTCAGGTTTAAAGACATTGCTGGGCAATTATCAACAGCTTCAAATAAAAAAATATTATTAGCCTTCAGAAATCCCTATATCTCAAACACAATTTTTGTGTGTGTGTGTGTGTGTGTGTGTGTGAATGAATATCTGTGCACATGTGTCTCAGGCTCTGAGCTCCCCCACAGTGGAGGCGCCAGTGGTGGATTCTGGGATAACTACTAGCAGCACTGTGCTGATTGTCTCTCCTCCCAACATCAGCAGCACACTCACAGGTAACACACCCGCACGCACGCACCTACGCACACACTTTTTCTGTCTGTTTTTGTCTTCTCTGCACACACTCAATCTCTCCCATTCTCCCTGTCTTTCCTCAGACCCGATCCTGGAGAACCAGGAAGGTTCAGACTGAGCCGGATCCATGTTTGTCACCCTGATCTCATCAGTGATGTCACTAAAGCGTTGCCAGCTTGATGGGCACCTGCCTGCTGAACAGGACGCCTTTCCCTACACCCACCAACAGCAGCTACAGTAACTCTTCTTCTGCACCCACTGTCTGCATACAGTGTTCATCCACATGTGCTGGGAGCTGAGGCCAACTTGAGGTCCTCTGGCCTCCTGTTTTAAACCAGACATTTTTTTCTTAAAGTTTCAAAAACCTTCTTGGTTTGGTTGTAAATTAAACAGAGCTAGTTTTGAATCTACCTGAAGGTTATGTATCGTGTTGTCCGCTTTCTACTAAGCCCCTGGATGCAATGTGAATGCAGCTCTGCACTCGCACAGCTAATGCTAATTTATTAGACGTAGGTGTGGCTGGGCTTACACTGCACCTTCCCGCTACACCTGCAGTGCTTGAGAGGATCAGAAGGCTGTGATAGATGTGCATCATTTTGAGGCAGGCTAGACCGATACAGTACTGGTACCATGCTTTTGCAGCTATGCCATGAACGAACATCAACAGATTTACTACGAGCTCACTAAACTGTCCATATTTTTCTGTTTCCCGTTTGGCCCTGCTGATGATTATGTTGCACATTTGAGTTACCCTTAAAAAATGCACCTTAGCCATGTGTTCACACTGTGGGCAGTGCGCAGAGGCTCTGATTGCATCTGTGTTGTGATGTGCAGCTATAAAGTTTTGAACAAGCAAATCATGAGTTTTTTGCTGCACTACAGTGGTTTGATAAGTCACGGCTTTCCAGCAACACTACTTGAGTCATAGTATTATCCAAAAATAAACCAAAACTTATAATAAAATGACTTAAGAGCTTACAGTTTACCCCAATGATGGAGGTTAATGTTTTTCAAGTGTCATTTTCAAGTGTTCTTTTTAAATAGATGTAGAGAACTGGGAAGCTTTGAGTGGCTAGGATCAACTTCCCTGACCATTTTGCACAGTCATGAAATAAAACATTGTGTGTAGGGAAATGAGGAAGCATGGAAAATCGGATGAGTGTGCAAAGTTCAGCCATGCTAACAAGCTTGTTGGCCGTCCTCACATGAGCCGAGTTTCCCTGGTCACTCATGAATGGACCTGCAGTAACTTGATGGTGTTGCTCACAGTAGTGCACAGTAATAATGTCAGAGGCTGCCCTTCTGTTTAGTCTCTGATTAAGACTGATTCTACATTGCCTGAGCATAAATTACGACATATTTGTTTCATTTTCGTCTTTTGTGGTAAGGTTAAATTACAAGTAAGGTGTTATGCGTGCACATAAAACACACACAATGTGATTCTAAAAATAGCAGTCGAATGATAATTGAATGTGCCACTACGGATTCACCTGGTCCTGAATTTTGCCTCCTAAGCCAGAACCCAAAATCCATTACCCTGATCATGTGAGATATGACTTTTTAAAGCTGCTCAAGAGAATTTGAACTTTATTTTTATACTACCTTATTTACTGCTATTGTTCATTCAGCACAGCTTGCCTAACCATGATGCTGTGAGATCCATTGTGACAGTTGTTTTCAACTTCTTGATGTCTAATCGATTTTGTATTATCACCCTGAAACACGTAAAAACAAGGTTGTGTCAGAATTATCTAAAATAAATACAACCCTTTTCCCTTCCCTGACACGTCTTGTCATCAAGTGCTGTAACTGAAAAATCAGTCAATAAAATGAGCACGAGATCTGTACTCATACAGGATTAGCAAATAGAATTGTTTTCCTTTGTCCAAAAAAAAAAAAAAAAATCAAATGTTGGTTCAAAGTAAATTTGTTGCTGCTGTCTGGAAAAGAAATATAGGCCAGTCCAGATAGGTTTTCTTCTAAAAGGAGCATTTTAACCAATATAAGCAATGGTCTGTTCTTAACCACTCATAACATTATGAAATAGAAATAGTTCTAGGATATTATGATTCTCAAGTGTTTTTCTCCCAAATGATGTCACATCATGCAGCTTTAGACTCGAATATACCAAGTTTTTGGGAGATTGTCCTGTTGGTCAACTTAGCTGTTAAATAATGAGAACACAAACACCAAAATCATACATGTGTCACAGGTAGATTATTGGCAATGCTGTGTGATGGTTGGTTCCATGCTGACTCTTAGCATATCCTGCATATCCTTTGTTGAGTAGAGTTCAGCCAGTATGGATTTTTGATGGATTTTGATTTTTTTCCGACATTTTCACACCAGAAATTTATTTTAAACTTTAAACTATTTTCATGCCAGAATTTAAAGTATTCACTGTTTCTCTCAGAATTGACCTTTTTCACAGCAGCCATTTTGATACAAACACTAGGGTGAACTTGATACAAGTCAGTGAAAACAGAACCTTTAGTAATATCATTAGTAGCACCTGTGTTAACCTGCTAATTCATGTCAACATGGCTGCTGTGAAAAAAGGGCTATTCTTTTAGCTGGTTTAGCACCTATTTACCGCAGGGTGGCTAATGAGTAAAAGACCTTTTTCATGGCAGCCATTTTGACATGAAATAGCAGTTAAACACAGGTGTTACTACCGACATTAATGAAGTTTCTGTTCCATTTAATTGTAGCAGTCTTTCCAGTGAGCCAGCATGAACAATAGCAGGACCCTGACTCTGTTAGACCTCAATGGAACAGAGCTTTGACTAGTGTCATTAGTAACAGTAAAGTGTTTTATCTGCCATTTCATGTCAAAATGGTTGCTGTGAAAAAGGTCTGTTATTATTGAACCATTAAATTAATATATGTGGAAAGAAAATACAATTATTTCAATTTATTTCATTTTATGGCCAGTTTTCATTAGGGAGGAGGCTCCATGTTAGCATACACTATGTTGAGTGATAGTAAGGTTGTGTACAGCTAAAAATGACTGCACCATGGATTAATATTAAATCTCTCAACTGAAAGGTCCAAAACTAAACCTAATGACATTAATCTCAAACAATTACCAATCTACAGGCCATACAATAAAAAATAACTAATTATTAAGGGGCAAGTGTTCTTTAGATAATGAAAACATCCCCCAACACCGGTTGGGGTTGGCTCGACAGCACAGAGGACTTTAATGCGGGAGACCTGTGTTCGTGTCCCGAGTGAAGCGAGATCTTCGCTTCCCCCTAATAGGAATTTTTCCACAAAGTGTGTCTAGCTGACGACACCCCACAGTGCAAGACACGCTCACTTCAGTACAAGAAACGCCCACATCATCTTAATTTGTTTACTTAAAGAATCCTGCAAGCACTTTTATTTATTTTACTGTCATTGGCAAATGTTAATTTCTTTGTTTAGATTGTACAAAAAGTAGTGCTGTGACGTTTGCTGATCCCACTGTTTACATAAAAGAGTAAATTTCTCTTAACTCAGATTTTACACATATGGTGGTCTGTTCTTTATACTATGGCAGTTCTCAAAAAATTTGATTTAAAAGATCACAATATATTGCCTTGCTCACAGTCTCACAATATATTGAACTGTAATCCCTGTATCGTGCTATGTATCATATCACCAGATTCTTGCCAATGCACAGCCCTGCTGAACAGAGGAGGAAAGGGAAGAGGACAGAGTACATGGTTGTTTATTCCATAAAATATTATTAAATAAAAAAGTAACATGGCTTTGACAATCCAAAGGTCGTGGCGAGGTTATCATGTCTCATGGAAGGCAGGGCTTGGTTTCCCCCCAGTGTTCCGTAGCACTAAGATCTTTGTCAGTCTCTATAGCATAGTCTGATTTCAATCTAGGGGTCACTCAGTTTACCAAGTGACACTGTAGCCGTTCTTCTGCAGGTGTGATCAGGCTTCAGTTTTAAATAAGGAACTTGTGACTTTACAGGCTGTAATGGGCACTGAGAGGTACTGTAGCCAAAACTCATTCTAACATGATGTCAGTAAACTGCACATAGTATGCTCATGTTTATTAATTCAGCTGGTCTTGTTTTGATTCATCACTTCCTGTGGTGGGAAAAAGCATCTCTGTCACCAGAATTTCATTTTGCGAAGTATCGTTAATCTTCAGCGCCTCAATTAGTGGAGCTAAAACACTTTTCTCTGTTGCAGCCCCAGTTTGTGATTTGGGTTGATAAGCTAGGTATTTCTATGTAATCTTGCCTTCTGTAGCTGGCTTTGAGAAGCCCCACTTGACCCTTCTGCAGAAACAGGCCTGCAGCTGAAATTGACTGATTTATAGGACAGGGAGACATGATGAAAAAACATGATGGATATGTCAGTTGTCAAAACAAACTCACCCAAACTTAGTGCTAAGGTGCTTTAGGAAAACAAGCCCAGCTCTACCCTTTCTGTACTATTGGCATGTTGTGGGTGTGTTCCAAGTTGCCTACAATAAAGCAACCATACAGACAAGAAGAGGCTGCAAACCAGTTTTACCAATTCCTATTCTCAATTAACAAAATCTTGCTTAACATCTTGAATGCCTTGATCTAAATAGGCCTACTACCAAACATTTTTACCATTATTATGATTCTCATTTCTGATGTCAGAACATTGAGGAATCAAGCTAATAGATGCTACAAACATTGAGAAACTCAGCCCAGATCTTTAAATAGCAGGATAAGTGCAAACTTTAGATTGTGGACACATCAATATGATATAGAGATCTATACAGATCCAAAGGAGGATCTGCTGTTGTGCAGCTTCAGTGGAAGCCACATGGAATGCTCCCATTCATTTTCATTGATGCTACAGCTGGCCTGAGTGAATGTGTGTGTGCGCAAGCATGTATGGCTTAGCCAAACTGTAGTTCAGCTCTGCTTAGTGCAAGCATTGGCAGTCAGTGTAATTCCACATTTAAATCAGTTTGGGTGATTATTGTAAAATCCTCTTGGCTTGACTTGATCTGGAAAATTAATTAATCTCAACCGTAATAATCAGATGGGCTGAAAGAGCAGACAAGAAGTGTTTGACAGAAAAAAACTGTTGCATACATTTGCCACAAAACCCTGATGCTGCTTGTACTATTGCTGTGTGTGCTAGTGTGTAACACTGCCTACAGTACTGAAGGAAAAGGGGAGAACAAAGCCACTTCCAGCTCTCCAGTTCCTCTCCTCTGGCTTCACTCAGTGTGTTTACATGCACAATATTTTGAGCTTAGAACTCACATCCTGCTTAAAAGAAGAATCCACCCCTACAGCTATTGGCAATGTATTTTGCATTTCTACAAAATACCTTTGGTATATCCATAGGCAGTTGGGAGTTTGTTTGCAGAAAATGTTTCAGCAGGCATCAAAGGTAAACGTCAGGTTTTGGTGTCAGTCCCTCACAATAAAAGAGAGAGGGCTTCTTTTCGGAGAATTTTGATGTTCAACAATCACACAAAGAGAAATCCATTGTAGATGTTGGCAGAGATGCTAATTCTTCACCAACAGCAGCATCAATAGACCAGAATGCAATGCAGCCACAAGGTGCTGTCTTTTGAGTGAGGGAGCGTGGCCATGATAACAGACATATAAAAGCCACTGATGAAAGATCACGTTTTAAAGCTCTACACCCATACGCTCACATTTGATTAACAAAATGCCACTCATTCTCAGGGTGCTGTCAAAAGGCATTCTGGAAAATTTATGAAATCACTAAGTGGGGTACTCCTGGAATGTACTGAACATCTCAGACTGATGAGCTCCGACAGTGAAAGAGTATCTGAGGGCGGATTTTTCCTTTAAGGGCAAACTCAAGATCAGCTGTTGATATGCATCTTCATATCCCAATCATATCAATGCAATTTCAATTAACACAACTAAAAATAATCAAAATATTAACAGAGCTTCCTACTGATCATGAAAATCACCAGTAAACATGATGTATACAAGCCTCCTGGTCTTGGTTAATACATGCAATACCCCAGCTATTTGAATTTCTCATAATAAGGACATGCGCTTGTAACTGTAAACTTGGTATGACTGTTTCTCATATTTATGTGCATGTAAACACACTTCTTCAATGAAATCCCCATCCAGCAATGTGTCCACAGGCCAATACATGGTAGTACAGATTTCTATGCCAGTGTGCCATGTGTGCAGTGCGTTAGAATCAGCACCAACAAATCCATTGTTTTCTTCTCCCACTGGAACCATTAAGTGTCATTTGGTTTAGTCCAACTGCTGTAAAATCCTTGGTACACTGCAGGTCAAGTGGGTACAGAAAAATGCATTCAAGTCAGTGTGTGTGACAAGTCTTTTGGGTCACTGTTGGTAAAGGGGTGTGTTCCACCTTCTTTGTGGGTATGTGTGGTTCGTCTGTCGAGGCCATATCTTCCCTTCTTCTTCTTCCTCTCCTCCTCCTCCACGCCTCTACGTGACATCGTGGAAATAGAGGTTGGCACATAGACACAGCAGCACAATGGACGCCAGCATGTAGTAGATCAGATTCCTGAACTTGGGCTCCAGATCGCCCTGCCGGTACCAGAATATCTGCAGGAGCAGAGAGAGATGGAGGGAGAGAGAAACAAAGATATGGGAGACAAAGAAATGAGAGAGACAAACAAATGAGTACAAGTGGGAAAATTATATATAATCCCTTCAAATGAACAATGAGATTTTACCACACTTGTCTTTTAAAGGCTGACACTGATACTGAGTATACTTGGATTGAAGATGCTGTTATACATCTTGAAGTATGATCATTTTCATCCCAATAAACTTTGAAGTATTTAGTGTTTGCCCCAGAATTTGATTCCTGTCAGGCAGGACAAGTCTCTCACACAATAAAATTCTCCAATAAAATCCTGGATCATAGTAAGTATAATAATGAATATTCGTGCATATTTGTACGGAAACCAGTCAAACCTTAGAAAACAGTACAGGTTGAGCTTCTAATAGACACCTAATGCATTATTAGTTAATTCAATAAAATTCTATGATAAATAAGCAATCAATGAAAATGCATCATCAGGTAGACAACACTGACTGCACCAGATCTGATCTTTGATAAAAGGGCATTATCAATCTGTCCATCTGTCGTGACACTGCTGTGTTTGTATGCGTGTGTTCTACCAGCACTAGGGTGGATCCGCAGGCTAGGAGGATACACACAGCAAAGAAGACGTTGAGCGGCCTTGGAGACAATGAGGGGAACACAAATGAACTGATCACAGTCACCTAGAGGACACAAAAACATTCAGAATTTACAAAATGTCCTTTTTGCTGTTTTCTATCTATGATTGCTACAACACAACAGTGACTGAACCTATAGTCAGTTCATAAAAGCACATACATCTGTGTGTAGAGAAGATTTCCTTTCAGTGTCCATACATAAACAAAGTGATGGACACCCATTATCTTATAAATGGAATTTCTTACGTTTGAATCAGATATGAATCAGATACGTAACCAAGCATGAATCGTGAAAACACACTCAACAAGGGAATTCATGTTAAATGAGCACAACTCATACCAGGCCCATTTTCAGTGCAGAAGCTGTCCGGGTTTCTCAAGAATGTCTCCTCAAAAGCACTGTTCATCTATTTCCTTAATTCTTCTTTCCTTTTCCTTGCTACTTTAATAAATCAGGTCAACGAAAAATTAGTGACAAGGAAACGGAGTGCATGTAATGCCAGTGACACAGTGGAGACAGTCACAGTGTTAATGGAGAAGTGACAACAACACAGTGATTGTTCAGCTGCCAATGCCCTGTTCCTCTTAGGCTGGAAGCCAAAGAAATATTTCACACCGAGCACACGTCACACTTTTTATAGTAAAGGTCACAAATTTGACTGCCAGATTTGAACCAAGTCAGGTTATCTGCAGGTTTCAGATATCTGCAGAATTGTTCATGCTACTTGGAATTGAATTCAAGACCAATATAACATTGAAAATAAAGAAACAGCCTATTTCTGATTGAACATAGCTAATTAAAGTTCTGAAACTATGGAATGGCAGTTATGTTCATTAAAAATAAACCCACATTGGTAGTCTACACCAGAACCTCTAATAACTGTATTAAAGACATTTTTCTAGGCTTTAAATTCTGAGATTTTTCATCTTTCCGCTGCTCTTTCCATGAAATACAGCAACCAGGTCAATCCAGGTGAAAGCTACAATCCCTTACAGATTTCGCCCATCACATCCACTTCAGTCATGAAGGGGAGATGTCAGTGAAATGGAGGAGACGGGTGGGTTTTTAAAAATTCAGAGTTTCCAGCTGGTTGGCATTTTACTTCAGTAGGAGGCAACATTCCCCTGTCATTATGCTCCCATCTAGATATTGTTGGTTTTGTTACAATTACAAAAGGTGTCCCACCTCAGTATGTATGTGTAGGCTGTGACCAACACCACACTCTGCATCATAAGCACAATGAATTATGATCACTGAGGTTCTCCTTCACAATATCATATAATACAACTGCAAAACCTTATATCGATACAGCTTTGGAAACATTTTTTAACTGATATAGGCCTTTATGTATTTGAGTCCCAATTGCCACATTCAATTTTCATGTGTTTCCAACACTAGTGCAGGCCACCATCTTGTCAACATCAAAATGTTTGCTAGGCTACCTGAATAAGTTGCCCATATTTTAAGATTTTTATCTGAAATGTATTTGGTATTTCCCATTAACCATCAATTAGATTTGCCAAATCCAATATGTCTGGATATTCAGGATGTACAAGTCAAACCACAGTCCCTATTCAAAACCCTCAACACTGTTGGCATAAGCTTAACCATTCAAACTTGGTCCATGAAGGTCCAATAGTTGAGCACTACAACAGCTCATTCCAGTAATCTGCAAACAAATCAGTGAAATCAGCTGCTGTAGTGTTTGGCTGGAATGAAAACCTGCAGACTGTGCCCATCTCTGGCCACAGAGCATGGCTAACCTACACTGGATCTGTGAACATGTTCACAGATCACAGTTGTTGTTCAGTACTCACTAGAACAACCAGAGATGTGATTCCCCCCACAGCAAAGTTGATGATTCGATCCTAAAGAGAAAAGAGGAGAGCAGTTACACACATTGGCTCAGACACATTAACAATGTATTTCTAGTTCCAACTCACTGATGATACAAGGGGCTCAATTTTTGACACGAAGCTGGTGAAATTCAAGTTGAATACTGGCATACATATCAGCCTTTAAAATTCCACATGGGTTGATCACAAACACACAGAAACACTCAGAAACACTTGAGCTAAGCTCCTACCCGTGCCGAGGTCTCTCCAAACAAAGGTCTGTTGTCCAGGCCGCTGGTGCCGTATGTCCTGGTGGTGAAGTCATCCATGGCCGGCTTGGCAGACATACAGACAGCACGCACCACTCTCCTCTCAGCAGCGCCACTTCATGGACAACTAACTATCCGGTAACTCCTGCATGCTAGCTAGCTAGCACCTAGCTACCTCCCTCCACAGTCTCAGGGAAGAAGGAAGGCTGTGTCAACAGCCTGCTGGGGGCATTATGGTGAATGGACCCGCAAGCCAAGTAGACTACTCCCTTTACCTGTAGCAAAACACAGGATTACAAGTGGTCATGCAGGTAATGCTGATGGACGCAAATCCCCTACAGCCAATAAAGTAAAATAAGTCAACGTTGTATACAAATATTGCATGACAACATCAGGGTTTCCCACCGTGAAACACTTTTTTTTTCTTAAATCAAGTGCTGAATTATTTATGCATTTACTTCTATTATGATAAAAGCAATGAGGAAAACAACATTCACTGCAACCAATGAGAAGACTAATAGTTCAGGAGCATCACACTGTGTGAGTTCACTCTTACAGGCTTACAGCTTAAACTCATGTTAAAGCCATAATATCAGTATAACCTGAATAAAATGTAGTGCTATAAAGTTATAACTCAAAGCATTTCGTTCGGGCAAGCTTATATGAATTTAACTTTTCTAAAACAGTGCAAAATAATTTAACCCAATTTATTCACCACTGGAATGAACAGAAATAGCAGATAGAAGACTGAACAAGTGATATGTATTATTTTTTTAAGTTTAGTTTCTCAAGCAGTTGTTTTTCTCCAGCAGCAGTTCAGCTGTGGTGAGAAACCATAGCTGAACAGAACTGAGGAAAACACAGAGCATATTATCGTTGTGGTTTCTTCTGCTTCACTTCCTCTATGTTTCAGGTGTACAACCACAGAGAAGCAGGTCTTTCAACAAAGGATGTAAATGATGACGACTGATGGATCAGCCACACTGTCGATTGTCTCTTTGGTCTACCGATCTGGTTCAGACTTGGCTATCACCTACAGTCTTCATTTCCAAATCTTAACCCTCAAAAAATCTGTTTTTCAAGCCCAGCAGAGCTTGCCTCCTCCAGTCTAAACTGCTACTTTCTAGTAAAACCCCTTACAAAATCAGACAGTAGGAGTAGCCAGCTAAGGACATCTTCTCATTTTTCCTCAACTACAGCTGTAACAATCAAGAAATATTAGCTGATGATTAATACAAATGAGTGCAATTAACAATTAAACTTGCTCTTTTTTTTTGCTGATTCTATGTCACATTTACAGTATATGCTAACAGCACACATACCATCACCTTTTTATTGCATGGGTGAGCATCAGTTTCATTTTGAATGATGCCATGACAAAAAAAAAAAAAAAAAAACTTTCTTCAGCTCAACCAACGGAAACACACCTGTGACATTTTTAACAGTGGCATGAAATCCCCTTGATGTTTGAATGGAAACATCGTTGTGGAACCGAGTCATTATGCAAAATCATTGCAGTCAGCTCAGATAATCGCGATCACGCAATTATATGCAATAATTGTGGCAGGCCCATCCTGAGCCCACCATTTTGTGAAACTCACCAAACAAACCTAGGCTGTTCCCACCTAGTCAACATTTTTTAAAGGCAGGGAAAACTCCTCAAACCTCAGTCAGCAAACTGGCCAGAAACAAAGTGGTTTGAACAAGGTTACAGGACAAAAGACCCGCTCTGTTGGCAGCTCCCAATTTTGCTCATTTTGTGTGTAACCATTCTGGAGCATAGAGAAAAGAACTTCGCCAGCCAACAGGGTTAAGCATATGTGAGCTCTGTTGTTCTTAGTTAACCTGGGTTCCCACTAGTGTTGAAATGATTAGTCAATTGATTAGCTGAACAACACAAGATTAATCTATTAGAATTCTTATAATTGATTCATCATTTTAGTTATTCATCATGTAAAAGCCACAAATATTTTCTCATTACAGCTTCACTAACATCACTAAGATGCTAAGATTGTCTTATTTTTCTCCACTTATATCATTAAAAAAATAATATTTATTTATTTATTTGGCTACTGGTCAGAGTAAGGAAGCAATTTGGGCTCTGCTAACTTCCCATGAGAATTTTTTACACTTTACATATGAAATAAATAATTGAAAAAGTAACTGGCATTTAAATCAACAACAAAAAATAATCATTATTTGCAGCCCTAGTTCTCACTGTGGCTCTTCCTATTCTGGTTTGTTAATGTTTTTGAAGGGGTGAACAGTCTGGTTTCCACTCCAGCTGGGCTGAAAACCACCAGCTAATGCAATGGATGAGTGAGACAAGTTGTGAAATACTTTCTGCTATATTCCTATCAAGTGGCCCATTTTGTAAAATAACCTGATATTCCCTGACTTGACCTTCCCTATCTGGTATAGACTTCTCACAATCCCATTACCAGTGGAAAACCTGCTTAACGTAAACCAGCAGAGGCAAAGTAAAGTTTGGATTCAAGTTGCAGTTCCAACCTGTCCACATCCTATTCCCATTAACAGACCTGAGGGTCATTTCATCAGCTCATCTTTTTAGAACTTTAAAATTCTAGCATAACGGCAACTTTAAACCACTGGCTTAAATGAGAATGAGCATGACTTTCACAATTCTTTGGGTTTCCTTGCAGTGGGGAAACTTTCCAGGAGGTGCAGCACCACTGGTCAGTGAAAGCAGGCAAAACACATCCATAGAGGATTAAAAAAAATTCTTCTCTCAAATCTCAATTTCACAACATCACCAATGCAGACTTAACCAACCGTTTTCAGAAGGGGAGCAGCTGTAACTGCTGCTTCCTTTCTAGGTCAGATGCCAGCAGGAAGGGAAATAAAACCTCACAGAGCTTTCTCAGCAGAAAACACACAGTGGAAAACAACAGCCTCATTATAGTTAGCATAAAACTGGCCTAAAGCTACATTCCACTGTAGCCTTGTGATTCACTAGGCTTCTTAAATAATGACCCCACGACTTAACCAAGCTAAGAAGAAAAATGTGTGGTTCACGTGTGAGCCAACAGCACATCCACAGTGTCAAAGTCACGACAAAACCGGCGTGGGTAAATACTTGCTAGAACATGACTTTAATGAGTCGGTTAGCGTCTTCTGGTATAATCAGATTCAGCATGTGTAATTCAGCAAACTGCTCATTGACAAAAAGTCAAGTTTTAGACCTGATTTGCCTATTATGATTAGTGTTCTTCCACCCGAATACGAAGGACGTGGTAGTGAGCACTGTCAAACACTGATAAATCTCGAATTTTACTGATAAAGCTGCCAGTTACCAAACCATTTCTACGCCGAACATCCCAGAGGAGCCTAACGATTCGATAAATATCTAAGAAAGAGCATGACCTGAAATATTTAACGAGGTGTTTCATGAAAAAAATGCATTAATTTGAGTGAATTTTGAGTTAAGGTTCTCTTCATGCAAGAACAAGTGCAACATTTCAGAGTTCATTTCTATGAACTCAATTCATTTTGCAGTGAATCACTCGAAAAATGTCATGTCCTGACACTTTTGTGTGCTAACGTTAGCTTTTACTCAAGTCACAATTGTGACAGCATATCCACAAGATAAAATAACACACAGACCTCTAACGTTACCTCTTCTCGGAGCACAGCAGCTGTCAGCTAAAGCTAAAGTAGCGTTAGCTACCATTACTGTGACCACTGACAAGTCGTGACACCACCAAACTACTGTCTTAAAAATTAGATTCATTCGTAGATAGCTATATACTCTTGCTAACGTCAGCTACACTTAGCCAAATATAATTAACTTTGCCCAAACAGCTAGTTAGCCGTGTATGCCTCAGGAAAAGGCTATTTAACCGAACTTGGCGAGTAAAATAAAAAGACCAAATTTATCTTTTCCTTTGACTGTGCTATTAAGTATGTTTGCTGCCAAATTACAACTGACAAAACATTATCCAGCCTAATTAATTAAGGTTACTGTCTGGCGTTACCCGTTATAAGCCAGCACTAACGTTAGTAAAGCAGGTTGGATTGTGAGCTAACGTGGCTAAGCTAGCCATCCAGACAACTCCAGAAATGGCCGAGAAAATTACCAACACGCTTTACCTAACTTCGCTAGCTGGCAAACCATTGTTTCAACTCACTTACCCGAGTTGATCCTCTGGATTTACTTCCAAACTTGCCTCACAAAACCCTTGTCCACTGAATCCAGTGGGAACATAACTTCTGGTGAGGCGAGCAATAGGGTCAAATATAAATTAAAGGGAATGAGCGGGGCAGCCTCAGGCAGTTAAAGGCGAGTTCAATTATTGCTGAGCCGAGAATGGCAAGATTGACCAAGTCAAGTGCACAATGTGCCGTTTTTTACCGCCTGCTTTCTCTTGCACGGAGAGCTGCGCCGCTTCGCATATAGGCAAATATACATACCTGTACAACGTAACTTTAGTGAGTCACTGCGAGAAAATAAAGTTCACAAAGCAGCACTTATTTACATACTACTTTTATAACCTGTTCGCTTGTAGGCTACAGACCTTTTTCACAGAAGCCAATTTGACATGAAATAGGTTAACACACGTTACTAATCATCCCACTAATCATCATTTAAGGTTTTGTACCTCAATAGAACAAAACCTCAATGTGTAGTAACGCCTGTGTTTGCCTACTATTTCATGTCAAAATGGCTGCTGTGAGAAAGCTGTATTGAAGATTAGATTAGATTAGATTGTACTTTATTTATCCCACAACGGGGAAATTCACTTGTTACAGAAGCAGTCAAGGGCAGAGAACACACCATAACAAAAATAATAAAAAATAAAATAAAATAAAAATAAAATAATGATAACAAATAAAATAAAAATAAAATAAATATTATAGCAGTAAGTAAAAAGGACATTTGGCGACTTACAATTTAGATGATAGGACAAGTAATCAGACAGAAATGTACAGTACTCTCTATTACCTATTTTGCAAAGATAACTTGATATTTTTCTGCTTAGGAAATTATGCATGACCTAATGTTAATTTTTTTGTCAAATAAACGAATGCAATACAACAATATAAATTAAATATAATTCATAACATAAAACTGTTTCACTTACCAGCTTATTTTCTATACCAGGGCTATGTGGTAGGGTGCAGTTACATCAGCTTTGAAATCTCTCTATTCAGTAGCATGGGATCATTCTCTCACTCGGCCAGCCCCACGGGCTTACCCCAGGCAGGCACCACAAAATTACAGAATGGCAATGTAATGACAAGTTAATAAGAATAACAGTCTTATTAAAGAGGCTGCTAAATAATAGTCTATGTTCTTGATCCATGGGGGAAAAAACCCTGATGAGAGCTTGTGGGGGTCACACTGTAGCTGGTGTAATCCGACCCCTCATGTTGCCATCACATGAGGAGAGTGTGACAGGCCGGCCCAGTTCAGTAATCCCCGCAAAAGAAACTTTTAGACACATTTCCTTAACAAGTGATAAATGTTACACTGAGCAGGCATTAAGCGCTTCAGGGAAAATCCTGTAATAAAGGGGGAAATAACACTCCTTGTTATTGCCATGACGTCATGCAGTTGGAGGATTTTGGGCGTACTTGCAATTGATCTCATTGAAAATTGTTCCACTGGGCTAGGAACATTCACACACATCCTCACCCCGACCAGGACTAGCACTATCCATTCAGCTAATGAATTACAAATGAGATTCCCAAAGTCATTTTATTGAATTAGTTTATCCAAAAATGAAACATAAGGTGAGCAGTTCACCCCCATATTAGTGGAAACTCCACTGAAGTTGATAGGATAGCTAAACAGAGTGAGTTAGCCCCTGCAGTTCTTTCCCAACCTTCTCCCAAATTACTGAAGAAAACAGGCTCCTCTTTTTCCAAAAAAGCAGAAAATGTCCATCAAATTCCTCCAAACAGCTTGTGCCGCATAAAGTGTGTTGTACCACATTACAATTGCACTGTGGGTCCAAAATGTATATTTTCCTCAATAAAAATGCACTGGCTGCACATGCAGGAGCAAACTGCTGTGTTTGATACTATCAACTTTAGTGGAGCTGACATGGAGCCAGGTAGATATTCTAATGACTGACTTTTTAAATTCAGAGTGACCTATTCCTTTAAAAATGTGGGAAATCAGTGATTTTTTTGATGGAGTTTCAGCATTCAGTTTACACTTAATACTGATTAAGTGTAAAAGAAAGTCCATTGATCCATTTGCTGAAAAACAAACTGAGCAGGCCTCTGAAATCAAGGTTGTATTTCAAGTTACAATTCCCTTTATTGCAAACTAAATAGAGGCCACTTGTCAGGTTGTGTTGACAGACAATGGCTGTATCACGATAATTCATGTAATGCCCCCCTCTTCTGGTCATTTTAATATGCATAGACCTTGACTTTATGGACCTCTTTGTCCTGACACTCCCTTTTCCTGCTGAAGTAATAAAATGTGTCGTCTCGACGCTGGAGCTTCTTCACAAACCCATTCTCTGGCCATCTGTCGATCTGAGACACAGAAACAGAGACAAAGACAGACGTGATTATGTAATTATTAAGCGATTATATGAATCAGTGTTCCTGTTACACCCAGCCATGTGTACACTGGAATCCTAACAACACTGTGTGGGATAAAGACTATTCCAGAATCAGTAACACAACTACAGCCAGATCAGTATGTTTACCAGGGCCACTTGTTTGACTTGTTTGTACTCCATTTCATCTCTGTAGCCAGCCTGTTGAAACCTGTACAAGTTTTCCACCTCAGCCGTCCAACCTCTGGCTCTACTCATGGACTTTGGCCTGGCATTGCTGTCATAGGAGGCCCAGGACATCGCCGCACTGCTGGGAGGATGTCACAACAATTCACTAGTTTCAGGGAAGCCTAAATGGATAGCAATGGATAGAATGTTTTCTAGTTAGTGTTGACATGAGGAATGTCATGCGTTGTCATCAGGCTTACAGGCTCCTCAGTTACACTTAAAAACACACAATCTGATGGAACAGCAGATGTCCTTTAAGTTCTATTCTCACTGACATGGGTTTTGTATTTTCACAGAATATAGGAGTACTTACTCCATTCAAGTTTTCGTACCAGGGCTATGTGCAAGAGCAACAAACTACACAAGAGTAAAAGATAGTTTATCAGAGGTCTATAACAGCATTAGTGCATTGCTACTTTTTAACTTTGTTCATCCTCTTTGTTTCTTTTGTTAGGGTTAGGGTTAGGGTTTGTTTTTGGTTGGCTTTACTTAGCTGATTACACAAATAACATCTAGACTAAGGTTCTCGTTTAAAAGCCAAGTTCAATATAAATCAATGTCTCCTGTGTATCTGCAAATGTGCATAACAGACATTTCATGAATTGTTAAAATACTTTCGTAAATTTGGCATATGAATGATTCATAAAGCAGCGTTTTGTTTTGAATAACATTTCAGCTTTTATAATTGGTTCACATTGCTTGCGATTAGCATCCGTGTATTTTGGAGGAGCAGGAACAACAGGCGGAAATTTTACTGGAGGTATGATTGGTGTATCTGATGTAGGCCGACTGGAAGAGTGCAAATAAATCGTAAAAGAACTTATGTCAAATTCTATGAGTCGTGTACATTTGCACTCGTGGATAAGCAAAGATAAAGTGACTATGAATTGGCTATAAATTGAATTTTTGAACTGAGCGCCATTCATTCTCTCCATACAAGGCATAGACCTGGGGTTACTTCTGCTTTTCCTAACTTGTCACATGTGAGGCACGCAAATTTATAGTAAATTTCCTTGTTCATTCCAGACAATTAATGAAAACTTAAGTTAAAGTTACTCACAGCTCTTTTTGGACTTCACAAGGTTTTCCAGCTAGTTAGCTACCTAGTAGTTAGCTGTGATGTCGTTGTCGCTTGTGCATGGTTGCTAGGTTACCATTAACTTTCTTCTTCTGCGTTGGAGGGCGCTACAAGTGCTGACAGTAGATGGCGCCAAACAACTTGGCGGCCGACAAACAAGGAAGACAATTTGGAAAGACCAAGAGGGGGGCGGGCTTTTAAACCATTGTTGTTAATCTTAGAAGATGCTCAACCGCCGAAGCCTCATTTTCAACAAGTCATGTTTTGTGTCATAAGATAACAACGAAACCTCAAAGTTGATAAAATGAGTTCTTTTGCAGGGCGTATGAAGGAGTATCCTACCATTTCTCTGGACCGCTTCGACAGGGAGAATGTACATGCCCGGGCATACTTTCTCTCCCACTGTCACAAAGGTGAGTTAGCTTGCTAGCTACCGGGGATCTTAACATTACAGCAAATACTATAGCTATATAATAGCTCTTGACATACACGAGTGTTAATGTCAACTAGAATGAACTGTTTTGACTATAGAGCCTTGTAGGTTTGACGGGTTTCTCTTCCCGTCCCATTTCATTGCTGTTTGTCTGTCGGTAATGTGTGTGATGGTGCGTCATTATTCTCAACAGATCACATGAAAGGACTGAAGGGACCTCTGTTGAAGAGAAAACTGAAATTCAGGTGAGGGTGATTAGAGAAACAGTCAATGGCAACAATATGCGTCATGCACTGACTTTGTGTGTGTGTGTGTGTGTAAGTGCTTGTGTTTATGTTTTGCATCCTCTTGGCTCCAGTCGAACAGTCAAGCTGTACTGTTCCTTCGTAACCAGAGAGCTTCTGCTGAGCAATCCCAAGTATGCGTTCTGGGAAGAACACATTGTAAGTCCCATCTATTACTGTCGTTTGTGTTGTTTACTCTGCAGATGACATTTGCTATGGGTGATTTATTTTGAATAGTACTTATTGATAGCTCTTAGCTTAGCTCCTACTGATTTCAAAAACAAAAAGTGCACTTGTGCAACACCTGATAATCCTAAATACAGGTACTTTGATGACAGGAGAGATTACCCTAACAGGTTTTAATTAGCTTTTTTTAAACATTGCTTGAGCATTTGAGGATTTTTTTTTCCTTGAAAACTTGGTAAATCACCCTATACACCTCCTTTCCTCCCCATTCTCAAACTTGTAGCCTACTGCTAACAGCCCTATTGATGTTTTCTTAAAGTAGTTAGCAGCCAGGCATAAATCAGATGCTTCATCGCCTCTGTTTTGGTGTCTGTTTCTGGCCCAAAAACATATGTTACACATAAGCATGTGTAAGTCAGGTGTTCGACATCACCCCGTTGAGTAAACCACATCTGGCATGCACAGGAATGTCACATCAGATGCATGTCAGCAAGTTATAGGATCTCACATATAGTATAGATGGTACAAAGCAATGCCTCTTAATCGAGAGAACTACCATGAGGTCATTGGAAGCTGATGCTATTTTTGATAATGCTTTTTGATAATTTCACTACTCTCTGTTCTGATGAATGGTCTGTTGTAGGTTCCTTTGGAGATGGAGAGCCCGACTCAGATTTCCCTGGTGGACGAGACATCAGGAGAGGTAAAAACTGATGATTTCAAACTTTTCCCAGTCTTTGAGAGAGGCTCTCAATTTTGTGTGAGAATAAGGAGTCAAATGTAATCCCACAGCAATCTTTACAAGCCAAAAATAAAGTCAAGGCCTGTGTTGCCACTTAATCCTCTCTCTAACACTTGTTCTTATGTCCTTTGTCTTGATTCTTGATTCTTGATCAAAGCAGTATTAAAAATGTAAAAGATATAGGCAGCAGTCAGGAATGTAGATCCGTGTTTAGTTTGTCAGTTGTAAGTTCATGTTGTAAGACTCCTTCTGAGTATATATTTACCATCCTGCCTGGTGTTTGTGTCACAGAAAGAAGAGGTTTTGGTGACTCTGCTACCGGCAGGCCACTGCCCAGGCTCTGTTATGTGAGTCACACTATTTACACACCAATATCATTCACTGCTAATATCTGGGATTGAACCATCAAATAAATGACTGTTTATGAGACCTATGGAACCTATCATATTGCCATTTTCCATATCAATTTATAATCCTTTGTAATCCATTTTGTCTCCATCTTTGATGCTAACTGGTTTGGTGTTTCAGCTCTGCACTCAATCAAAGAGTGTGTTCAGTACTTTGACGTCAAGGTAAAAACTATGAGATATGAAATCTAATGCAAAAGTCATGAATTGAAATTGTGTGTGTGTGTGTGCGTGTGTGTGTGTGTGTGTGTGTGTGTGTGTATGTGTGTGTGTGTGTAGGTTCCTGATTGAGGGGTCCCAAGGTAATGTCTTGTACACAGGGGACTTCAGACTGGCAGTGGGAGATACCTCGCGGATAGAGCTGCTGCACTCTGGCAGCAGGTTGGTTTACTGCGGTGCGTCTCGGCCCCTAGCATCCCACTGGTCACGATCATGTCTGGAACCTCTGGGAAAGTCAGGATACATCAAAAGATTTACAGATAGGTCACTTTACAGGAATATATACCAGAATGCATTCTCCAGCTTGGTTCACACATTCAGGCTTTCACAGCTTTTCCTATATAGCCCGTTTTGGTTAATTTATTTTTAATTTATTCGTTGTGAGGTCCTACTGTTGAGGCCTTGAAAGAGGTATTTAACCACAGTAAACTCCAGCCTGTCGTCATTTTCAGATCAGTTTTATTTATATACCACATCATACAGCTGAATGCAATGCAGTGCACTTCACAACACAAACTAAAACATATAAAAAGAAAGAAAGATAAGTAAAAAAAAAAACAAAGAGACAAAAGGTTAAAAAAGAAAAAAGAAACATTTGTGATTGTTGGAATTAATTTTGTCCCCTTGAAGATCTGCAGCAAACCCATAGCCTCACACTTCATACACTCTGCTGTCTCCTGCCACAGAGTGAAGAATATTCAGAGTGTGTATCTGGACTCCACTTTCTTTGACCCACGCTACTACCAAATTCCCAGTCGGGTAGGTAAACAGTTTTTACAGGCTTGTCAAGGAGTTTCTGGAATATCATGGAATTGTGAGACATGAATTTGATACAGAGAGTGTCGGAATTGGGTAAATTCTCAAGGAAGTCTGGGAACATTGTAAAATTTTACTAATGGCACTTTACAATAATATTGCAGAATATATTTTCCAACTTGTTTCACACAGTCATTGCATTGGCTGGTGGTTTTAAGCCCATCTGGAACGGAAACCAGACTGTTCACCTCTTTAATAATGTTAATAAACCAGGAAAGGAAGTTTTTGCTTTTTTGTTTTTGGTCATGGAATCACTATGACTCTGTTATGGAAAGTTATGGAAAAGACATCAGGGCCACAGAGGAGCAGTTGTTATATTTTGTATGTGTGTGTCTGTCTTCCATAGTTTTAATGTGCATGTTTGAATATGGACTAGATACTTGAAAAATGAATAAATTGTATGTGTAGTATTGAATCCATTTGTGTTTGTAATTCTCACTTATTGATAACACAGCATATAATGTTTCTGTGGCATGAGTGCAGGAGTCGTGTTTGGAGGGTATTGGAGAGCTGGTGGGAAACTGGATCAGTCAGAGTGCCTACCATGTTGTCTGGCTCAACTGCAAAGCTGCCTATGGATACGAATACCTGTTTACCAACCTGGGAGAAGTGTTCAACACACAGGTAACACACACATGCACACGTCTTGGGCACAAGTTTTTTTTTGTTTTGTTTTGTTTTGTTTTTACATTTTTACAAGTTTTTGTGTGTTTTCATTCCGTTTCAGATCCATGTCAAGAGCCTTGCGATGTTTAAGAAGATGCCAGAAATCCTGAGCTATGTGACAACCAAGCGCAACACACAGATCCACGCCTGCCGACACCCCAAGGTCCCACATGAGCGCGCACATGCACACACAGACACTCAGAGTTTTTCCTTGGGTTTTTCAGATGTGGCAACAGGGATAGGTTGTTTACGGTATTCATGACAGATTTTTTTTTTATAATTCACCCGCAATCTAAAACAAATTGGTGACATCATGGAAGTTTTTCATAGGAGCTGTGCATAATTTTTGACTGTGCATGTGTGTGTAGGATGAGGAGTATTTTCAAGGCAACAGGCTGCCATGTGGCTGTACAGCCTCCGACGGGACTCCTCTTCGCATCATCAGCATCAAACCGTCCACCATGTGGTTCGGAGAGAGAAGCAAGAAAAGCAACGTCATAGTCAAGTAAGAAGGAGAGCAAGATAAATGGCCAGCTGCCTCCTAGTTTCTGGAAATATTGCTCCTGTCAGGGTCCATCTCAGTGGGATAACCTCTGATAGATAGCCAGTCAAAAACATTCATAATTCATTATAAACCATATCTGTAGTATTTAGTTAGTGCTGAATATGCTCTTTGTGTTTCCAGAACAGGAGCCAGTTCCTACAGAGCCTGCTTCAGTTTCCACTCCTCTTACTCTGAGGTATTTTTACATTGTTATATTTTAATGAGTCACCATTACATAAAGAAGCCCTAGTTATATTCAGCTCTAGTTATTATCAGTTATTAACCCAAAGTTATGAGATTACGTTTAGTGTTTGAGTCTGCAGAATTTTTATTAAAAATAAGATATGGTCCTGTCAGTGTTGTCCACCACTAATATGATGCATTTTATTTGATTACATGTTTATTGTAGAATTAGTCAGAGTTGTACTGGTGGTCTATGTGAACACCTTAACCTGAACTAAGATATATGTTAAAACATTTTTTATCAAAATATTTTTACATCATTTGGTGTAAAATGGTCTAATTTAAAAACATTAAGTAGTGGTAAAAATTGTCAGCTAGCAGCAGCTTCAGTCCAAAAATATTGATACTGGTCTTCAAAAGTCCATCAAATCTATTAAACTTAATACAGGAGGTTAATAGTACAAAGAAATGGTGTTGTGTATACCAAAAATATGTAAGCCCTGTGCAACCCATGTTAAAACAGACAAGTATAACAGATCACTGAGCTCTGATGTGCTCAAGCTTTCTTCCTTTTCTTCATTCATATGTTAAACGGTTAATAATGTAAATATGTCTATATACAAATCAATTTTATTTGTTAATACTCTCAGTGTTCCTCTGTATTTTTCAGATTAAGGACTTCCTGTCCTACATCCAGCCAGTCCACATCTATCCCAGTGTCATCCCTATTGGCCGGACACTGGCTGAGGTTACAGAGCTGTGAGTCAAGTTTTTAAATTGAATTTTTAATTAATTAATTTATTTTACAAAACCATCTTTTCTGGGATGGATTATAAAGTCTTCAATCTGCTATTGCTACTATGTGCACGCGTGTGTCATCATGACAGCTAATGTTGTAATGAGAGCAAATTACATGGTGGACACTAGATTATACTCTCTAAACACACAAATCAGATCTGGTCACTTGAAATTAAAATGTGGATAGTGAGCTTTGGAAAACAAATAGTGTTTACCTGCGTCCTAAAAGAGGATGTTCAATTTGCTAATTTGTCTCCTCAGTTCAGTTCTCTTCATTGGCAGTAATGTCTCTCTGTGTAGGTCAGCTCAAATCGATATAGCATTAGTGGCCAGACTGAAAGAAAAAAAAAACAGTCAATATTGTCAAAGCAATTTGTTATATTTGGTCAAAAAATGATGGTACAAAAGACAGATTAGAGTTTCTGTTCACTGTGTCAGTGTATTGGCTTTCTATACCATGACTGATTAGCTCATTAGAATAATTAAATAGTGACTAAAAATAAGGCTGTTATACATGAATGTGGAATGACTTTTACACTCTGTCTGTATGTCGGTCTCTCGTCCAGGTTGAAGCCAATGTGCAGGAACCAATCTGAACAAGCAGTGTTCACATACAAACCACTGGGAATACTCAAACGCACCAGGGTGCAGCAACCTACGTACGGTGAGTCACAAACACAGCTGAGTGACAGCAGCTTCGCACGAGAAGGCGACTTCAGCTGCTTCAGCAATGATGCTTACTTAGCACCAGAGGTGGCCACTAAGGAAAAAAAAGGAAAAAAAAGAAAGAAAAAGGATCTCAAGGATTGTCATTTAAAATGATCAACAATAGGCCAACCTGATGCATTGGTTTAACCCCAATCACCATGTCTAATTTAAATATTTAACTAGTTATTTTCTGTGGTCTTCAGATTCAGACACTGATGATGAGCTGTTTGATGGGCTGGACCTGGTACCAGTGAGGAAGAAAATGGCACTGACTGAGGAAGTTCAAGATCATGGTACAGAAATACTTTCACCTCCACATCTCCAGCTACTTGATATTTATTGGCTATTATTTACCAAACTGTTAATTTATTTGTTCATGTATTTGTTGCTGATCCCAGCTGAAGTTCAGATTCCTCAGGGAACAATGGCCCCTATGCCTGCGGAGGACCCTTTACCTCTCACACTGATTGTCACACAGTCGACTGCAGCCAACTACATGGACTGCACTGAGTCCAATGATGAAGGGGAGGAGGAGGATGAAGATCAGCAGGAGGGGGAGGAGACAGAAACAGCAATGAAAATTGAGGGAGTAGAGGAAGCAAAAGTGAAAAATAAGGTGAATGAGACAAAAGAGCAGGAAGCAGAGAAGAGTGGTGAGCTGGAGAGAAAGAAGACAGAGGAAGGTGGAGAGGAAGATAAGGAGTCTTTGATTGGTCCTTTTAAGGCTCCGAAATGGGATGACTTCTTCACCATGGAGACACTGACTGACAGCCAAAACAGCCTCACTAGCCAATCACGATCCTGCTGCTCTGTCACAAGTCCCTCCCCTTCCAGAATGACAGGCTCTCAAACCCCCGACCTGTTCAGTGATGAAGATAACGACGAAGATGACACCACTGACCAAGAAAAACTCATCTCAACCCAGTCTACCTCTCTGTCCAGCCATGTTTCACTTGACCAAGAGCCGTCGTTGTCAGACACTTTGATCCTCCGGTCAGAGCAGAGGATGCAGGAACACGGAGAGCCAAGGACCAACACCGCGCCTCAGACGAGTGAGAGTGGTGAGAGTGGTGACCACAATCTCCAGTCAGAACCCGGTGAGCTGTCCGAGTCTCAGGTGTCGTTGGACTTCGACATTCCCTGCACGCCCGAGTCAAAGATGCCACAACCTTATGAACTGTCACAGCTGTACAGGAAGTTAGCTTCAGGAGAGGAAATGGTCATCAGAAAAGGAAGCCAGGGTTCCATATGACCGAGAGAAATGTTAATGTCGACTTTCCTGTTACAGGAATACTCCAGGGTTTTGGGCAAAATTCCCTTTTTCCAACTTACCCAGACTGAGACAAGATGTTTGATACCATTTTCACCTCTGTATGTCCTCTGGTTCAGTTCTGATATTCTGTTAGCTTAGCATAAAAACTTGAAGGGAGTCATTACCCTAGCTCCACCAAAGTGAAAAAAACCCCCAAAAACCTTACAGCAACTCTGAACCTGTCTTATTTACACGATGTATCATGTGTATTTGAAATTCACGTCTTAGATTTTTTTTTTTAAACGAGAGTCATTTTAGCTGAACATATGTGTTCAGTGGTTATAGTTCCTACCATCCAACTTCTCCTAAAATGACTTTTTTTTCCAAGTACACGATTCAAATACATAATAAATTATGTAAATAAGACAGCTTTGGAGTTGCTGTTAGTTTTTTTTTTTCATTTTGACGGAGCTAGGCTAATGATTCCTGTAGACTTTAAGTCTTTATGCTAAGCTAACACAAAATGCTAACGATTGGAACCAAAGCATTGAACGTACAGAGGTGAAAATGGTATCAAACATCTTGTCTCGGTCTGGCTAAGTTGGAAAAAGGGTATTTTGCCCAAAACATTGGAGTATTGCTTTAAGTGACAAGAACATTGACACCAGTGCTTCATCCTAGCACTTAGCCATACACTAAGATAATAGTTAGTAGTGGTTGACTGACAAAGTAATGCAGTGCTTATAGGTACTGACTTTGCATTGTGTGAGGATTACTATGCTTGCACACTCTGAGCAACTTTCTTGGTGTTTCAGGGCCAAAGAGGGTCAGATTATACTGTATCTATCTAGTGAAAAATTTTGAACAAGCAGATCATACAGTTTTGCTGCCTTACAAAGCATTACATTACTTTGATAAGTTAATATTGCTTGCTAGTAAGCGCTAATTATGTGCTACTGCAATAAACAGAAAAGCACTAAGATGACTTCAGAGCTGCCTATTGACCTCAGTGACCTCTGTGCATCATTTTTAAGACGTGTAGTCGTGTACTCTTTCAAATAGAAGTTGCAGAGAACTGGGAAGCTTTCACTGGCTAGAATCAATTTCTCCTCCATTTGTCACTTGCCAGGCAGAACTGTTGCTCATGAAACAAAACCACATTGTTAGGGAAATAATCTCATTGGGTTTTGATAGACGATGAGCTTTTCATCTGCTGACAAGCTAGGTGACCATGCACCAGGGTCTGAATGAACACCTGCGAAGCTCCAGATGTGGTCACATTTGTCTTTGGTGTCAAAATGAATGAGGGTCTCCCACCACACTGGGTTGTAGGTGTTTGGGATGATACATTTGAATGCCTCAAATATATGCAGTACAGGTTCTTGTATTTGTCTCTTCTCAAAGTTTGTCCCAACTGGCCACCATAAATTCTCTCTGACCATGAGCCAATCACAGTAAAGCAAAACTGTGTTTCAGACAGGCACCTGATTGGCTGCTCTACACAACGCAGTAGCACCCAGGCACCCACATTTTTACAAATTGTGATGTGAAAAATGTGTATCAATGCTTTGTCCCATGAAAACGAACCATTTATTTCCCTGCTTGTTTATTTCTCAGCTCTTGAAATGAACTGCCTTGTTTGTTGTGTTGCTCATAGTGTGAACACAGTTACTGTAGCTGTGCGCTACAAGTACCCACATAGCCAGTTTGCATATATAATGCACTCATTATGTGCTATAATACATTGCAGTGCCTTATGAGTGAGAAACAAGTGGGGCCAGTTTTTACTTCTGTCATTCCTGTCATACTCAGCACTCTCGTTCCAGCTGCACATCTGTTCCAGCTTCAGTCTAACCTCACCACACAAACCTCAATGTGCAAAGCAACACTTGTCTCATTCCAATGCACTTTCAGTTCATTTGTGCCCTACATGGAGCATGGAGGAATGCACCTGTGCACTTTGTGGGTTGTTGCTCCCTTTGTGTTGACAGTTAATGGCTTGTTCTGCTTTCCTTTATCGTGAACTGGATGAACTCCTGTTTCTTGAACCAGACCACAAAAACAAAATGAGTTGAAAACTATCAAGTTGAAGCTCTGTTTTCACTGTTTCAGCAATTAAACATGTTGATTTTCCAAATTTTGACTAAGTGCTTTGAAGACTGTTAAATGGGTTTTGAAAGAGAGATCAAAAATCATAAACTTTCTGAGAGCCTAAAGGACCACTTTGACAATACTGAGCAACCAAAGGAACCAGAGGAGGAAAAATGTCGTGTGTCCATGTTTCAGCTATTTTAATAAAGCTAGATACCTTCATTTACCTAACCAAGTTAAAACTCTACTTCATAGGATGCTTTTGAGTTGTGACATGTTTAATCATTTACAGCATTTGAAACTAACTTCATCTTATCAAATAGTTAACTTTGTGAAAATTTAAATTTAAATTTTGAAAAATCACTGTGTTTTCGAAGGAGGGTAATGAAAGTTATTTCAGTCAATAAATTATTAGAAATTAAATATTAAGGGCCATTAAATTTCTTTGAAAATGGCAAAAATCCAATCATTAAGTGTGATTTAGCAGCAGTGCTGCATTTTCACCCAAGTTTATTTCAATCAGCTCGACATAAACCCTTCTTTGTACACAGTTTTAAAAGGTGTGAAACTAGATGTCTTTGTAAGTGTGTCATATAGATTGTACGCTGTACATGTGACACATGATATAGGATGAAGTCATCAAAAATAGATGTGAGTAAAGGTCATCTGGGGTTTTCTTTGTTTTTCGTGTCTGAAGTTATGCAAAATGAATGGTGCTGCCATGGCAACGAGAAACTGCTGCAAAATAGGAATCAAAAATCAAAGAAGGAAACAGCATCATCCCGTATAGCTCTTAATGCTTTCCAGTATTCTCCCCCATTCTCATTTATTTTCTCAGCATAATAATTTAATTTCATGTAGTTCGAACTGACATCAAACAGCTTAAAAAGAAAATATTCCCAAAAAAAAAATTAGTCCCTATTAATTATTTAAACCCCCAAAGATGAGAAAATATGGCACAGGTTTAAAAACACCAGAAGTATCTTTAAACAACCACCTAAAGCTTGTAAAAAACAGCTGCAAGTTTATAACAAGGGCTAAATACAGCAAATACTCTAAAGGTAGGGCAGCATCTTCATCTTAAGTCATTCAATCATTTATTCAGACCTGTGAATTTTTTTCTTCAAAACAGGTAAAACAATCTGCCTATAGGTTGAGAGAATTCCGCTTGTTTTCCATGAAGCATGTCAATATCTTGAACTAAGGAAAATTCTTCCAACAAGAGAGGAAAATGTCTTTCACTATTCTGGCATTTTATTTATTTATTTATTTTTTTATTTTGATTACAGATTTTCATGTACAATACAAGGCATTTTTAGTGTGGTTTAACCCTTTCCTGTAGGAGAAGGTCAGTTCCACCCGAGGATTCCCTGGTATGAGGAGAAGGCAAGCTTGGAAAGCTACAAGTGTTTCATAGTAGGCTGAAACTTGTACCACTAAACACCAAAATTTTTATCATGTTATTGTTGAGTCCATAGGAGTCAATTGGGTATGGCAGCTGCCATACCTTGGAATCTTTTTTTTTTTAATAAAATAAAAATAAGAAGCTAATATCCCTTGTATTGCCTTAAAATTGATCATTTGTGCTTATCAAATTTTCCGTGAGTAAAATGTGTGTAGCTAATGTATGTAGCCTATTGCACGCATGTGTGTGTGTGTGTGTGTGTGTGTGTGTGTGTGTGTGTGTGTGTGTGTACGTATTATGTAGCTAAATTTATCAACATCTTATCAACTTAGAAACAAAATGTATAGACATTACATTAGCAGCAAGCGATTTATATGTTGGACTGTCTGAGGCTTAACACTGACTGAATGTTTCATTGTGTCAGGGCCGGCCCAAGGCATAAGCGAACTAAGCAGCTGCTTAGGGCCCCATGGAGGCTTGGGCCGGCCCTGCATTGTGTGCTCTTGGACCTGTGCGCTGTGCGGCCGCAGGTGCACTGCCCCATAGACAGGAGAGACCTTTCTGAGAGGCAACTTGACTTTAGGTAGCCCTTATTGAAACTGAAAGTATTGTACTGTATGGTCATTGTATACATGTATTATTATACACAATATACACTCATTCATGTCTATTTGTCTATGATAAGAATGCCCCATTGTGAGTGAAATTGTTTGTTCCTCCATGTTTTTCGACAGTGTGTGATTTTGCCCAGCTGCATTAGATAAGCGCCCGACAGCCTGTACAAATGATGCTCGTGATTGTAGGTGTTTTTTTCTAGTAACGAATGAATTCAAAGATGTTACTGAAGACTGAAATCAGCCTGTGTGTTCTGGCCGTAATACTTTGAAACTACAAAAAATTCGCCTACTTTGTGCCAAAGTCGCCTTTTGTTTTGCTGTGCTTTGAACATTCCTTTGTCACCACCTTGAAATTAGTATGTAATTAAATGCGTTTCTTAATTTTCTGTGAAGCTTAAACAAATGACCAATGGTAATTAGACCTCAACTCTCTGCCCATGGTGCTGAAATATGCACCAAAATACACAATGAAAGGCGTTTTCACTGCTCTCTCTGACTCGCCAATTACATGCAAACATTAGGCATTGTGAATGTGAGAGAGAGCTATATGTCTATTAAAATAGTTTTCATTAGCATAGTAGGTCCCTCTGGCTGGCCAAAGACTCTAACATGCAGCAAATACCGTAAAACTTCTATTTGCCCGGGCTTTTATTTGCTTCAATCTTTGAATCATCATCACTGATTATTTCTGTGACGTCAGGTCACGTTGCCATACTGTGGCGTTTGCTGAAACAAACTGGTTGAGTCTCTCTTGAAATTGAATCATAAATACCTGGATGTTGGTAGGCTACAACCTGAACATCCAATAAATACAAGTGCATATTTTTTCCAACTAAATTTAAATTGAATATTCATAACTTGAGATCTAAATGCAGTTGTACTTTTTAGAGCTGCAAGATGTAAAAATGTACCCACCTAGTGAGGCTTTAAAATAATTCATTCAAATCACACACAAATTCATAATCAAATTCCGTTGTCTGGTGCCCCGAGTTTCAGCCTTAAGAACTTCAACATCTTTTCAGTCATTACATTTCACGGGTATCATTAAATTTTGCCGATACAAAAGTATTAAAATCAATCACCAACGACCTTATCTTTTTGGATGTTGCCGTTTTATAAGTCTGTGCAGTCCAGTTTGACATCAAAGGCACATCAGTCTGTTCCTAGATCCCTCGGTCAGGATCGATCACCCAACAGGCTCCACGGTCTAATATGATGATCAGATGGACCTGATCGTGACACAGCCCTTAACAAATGAGGCAGAGAGAGAAGACTGGCTCCCTCGGGTGCTGCTGTTTGCCTGCCAAGCCTTCCCGGAGTTCCTGACAACGGCACGGAGAAGCTGCAGGGCGCCTGGAGGAGCTCTTCACTTCTGTTTCATCCTGTCACTCCAACATCCTCTCTGACTCTTTCAGAGAACACCCTCTTAAAGAAGAGAAGATCACAAAAGAAACTCAATTTGAATTGAAAGCTTAAGGAAAAGAATTTGGTAACACTTTATTTGAAGAGGTGCTGATAGGATGGTATAAGGTCTAATGAGCCTAATGCATGACACTTAGTATAATCAGAGCATGATGTAATATGATAGAGTAAGATGAATAAGTATAGTTAATTATATGATGGTGAACTGAATATAATTTTCTGATGTCTCTCTGGTGATTATGATTAATGGAGAGAGAGAGAAATTGGAGGACACATACACACACCTGGTGGTTCATTAAGACTGGAATCCGTCCCCCCACAGTGGCCTCCTGAGGGACAACGCTCCTCGCTCGCTCTCTGTGGAGAGGAATATTATTAATTAACGCACGCACACACACACATACACACACACACATCCACACGCATTATTACAGCACAAAATCCATACACACAGTCCATTGCACTCTCTCTCTCTCTCTCTCTCTCTCTCTCTCTCTGTCTCTCTCTCTCTCTCTCTCTCTGTTTCTCACACAGACATACACAGAGTCATAAGCATCAACAAATAGAGGGCTTATGATGAAATCAAAACACTAACAAATACACACACACACACACACACAGACTCAGCAGACACACACACACACA
>OMKZ01043597.1:0-11990 GCA_900302535.1 Neoniphon sammara
GTCAGGATAACAACAACACAGCAGGGGTGTATGATAACAACACACACACACACACACACACACACACACACACACACACACACACACACACACACACACACACAAACTTCATGCATCCACGAGCCTGCAAAGTCTTGATGGCATGTGAACTGAGCTGATATTTTCAACGCTAATTGTATTCATTTGTTACGCCTGGCGGACATACAGTAATATAATCAAACATAATGCACAAACCTCAGAGGTTATGGGAATAGAGGGTGGAGAGGGGAGCTGGGTCATCATTTACATAAACCATTAATATGTTCAGAGGGCTTCTAATAATATTTCCATCAAGCTCTGCATTGCTTCAGAGAAAAGCTTCTATACCATAGCAATTGAGTATTGACATATGAACTGAACAAATGTGTGGAGTCAGAGTCTCTTCCTCTTGGCTTTAACGCCATCAGGATTCTACCACTTCCAGAAAACATCAACATCATCATCATCATCATCATCATCATCATCATCATCACCTTACTTGCTTATTTACCACCTACATACACTCAGAAATATAACATACAGAATTCTACATGACTGTTTGCAAAATCATACATCTCCAATTGTATTGATTTCTAAAACTGTTTTTTTCCAGGTAATATCTACAAAAACATTGTACTAGTAGACAAATATTGACTTTTGCAACAAAATTTATTAAGTGTGAAGCAAATTACATACAAGTCAGTTCATGTTTTTTTTCTTACCTGTTTTTGCAAATGAGCTCTTAATGTTATTGCCTAGTCTGAAAATGGACTTAAGCCCTATTAGTTTAAAGACTAATTTAGGATCATTTTCATTTTCATTTTCATTTGCATTTTGCGGACCTTGTCTGTGAATTTAATCGTGTAAATCCACGTCTGCAAAATGTCAAGTTTGCAAAATTATGGCACAAACAACCTCCTGTGCGTTGATGAAAACAAAAGTCTCCTGGTGATAGCAATCCCTTCCTAATCGAACATGAACGATCTTTTTTGCTTTGTTTTGTTTTGGAGCCATTTATTTTGCCTTCTCCTCGTTCAAGAGGTGTGGGCCTTTCTGCACGGGAAGGTTTTAAATGCATTTTTGGCCCAAAGTTAAAATTTTGCTTTGCTAAATCTATAAATCAAATATCTTGATCTTCCACAACTGTATCCTGGGACTTCAGTGAATTTTATTATCTTGTGTGAGGTTGCAGGGTAATTCATTAATTACATAAGGTCACCTCATATTGCTAATCCTGTGTGAATAGGGCTTCAGACTCTCTTATTAGACCCCCTCACCCCCCAAACCTCCACAGACATACTGTATGTCTACACTATGGAGACACACACACACACACACACACACACACACACACACATATCCTCAGAGTGGTTGGCATTATTAAGCGACAAGCATGTGAGATGGAATATGGGCTTTTCTTTAATCTCCTCTCAGGGCTGGAGGCGGGGTGTGTGTGCGGGCGGGGTGGGAAGGGTGATGGTGGCGGTGAAGGGTGCCCTCCTCTTCCTCTTCCTCCCCTCTTACATGTTCTGATTAGAGACAGAAGAGAGTGTGTGTGTGCGTCTGTGTGTGTCTTCTCCCGCGGCGCGGCAGGTGCCCCGCTCACTCTCTGTGATCAAAACCCCCCTCGCGAAATAATCAGCTATACACACGTGCGCGCATACATAGGGAAGTGTTTCACCTATTATCTGGCAGCCTCCAGGCCTGCTGGCTGTGTGATCCAGGGTGAGGCGGCAGCAGGCGGTGGGTGGCTGCTTCCCCAGATGTGGCTTCTCCCTCACAGCCCATGACCATGTGTCTGATTCCTCTAACAAATCACATCCCTATACCTCAAAGACCTTCCACCACCCTCTTGAAATGCAAAAAAAACATAGTTCTGGAGGTATGACTGTATGTATAATAAGCTCTGGGCAAGCCAGGGTCAGCACTGTGGGCGAAGACTAGGTGACTGGGAGGGACTTTAAAATTCAAATAATTTCCTTGATGCCTGTAACTGTCTGAAACAAGCAGCTATTAGGCCAGTGGATTAAAGTATAGCCCGGAAATACCCCATGTAATTGTTTTTCCAGGGTAAATACAGCACAAAAGTAGTTAATACTGTACAATAGCTGCATTCTGGTGTACTTACCTATGTAAAAGTATTGCAAGTAAACAATATTACTGTGTAGGTATGTCCCAAATACAATACAGATACTTATAACAGTGTAATACATCATTCAGATGCCTTCATTATTATTATTGTGGATGTAATCAAGTGATTATTTTGCCCCTAAGCAGTGATATTATGTACTTATAATTACTTTTCAATAGGTTTCAATGAGGCCAGTGTAAAATGTGAGTGCTTATATCAGTTTTGGGCCTATTTCCTTCTGTTCCGTAATACCCATTCATGTAAAATGGCAAGCAAATATAATGGATTGATATTGGATTTTCGTTAAAAAATCATATATGCATATCAAATTTGATGGATATGATGATTTGTGCTTGATTACATATTTATTGTAAAATTGATCATTACTACACTGGTTATCTAATGGGAAGCCCTGAACCTTGACTGACTCTAATGAGACATTTTGATCACATTCCACACAAGCATGCATGAATTCCTTTTATTATGATTAATATTATAATTCAATGGAGAGTTTCGGTGTCACACGGACTAAACGCTGCCGCAGGGGCTTTTGCAGCTTTGACAAAAACAGAATCACAGTGGAATCACTGAATATTTTTGGCCACTTTTGGGATAAAAATATAGTCACATGTAAACATATTGAAAATCAACATAAAAGAAGTTATCTGTGGGTTCAGTCCCAAAATATTTGTCTTCAAGAATCATACTGATTGAACTCCAATATTCATAAACCATTTTGTTTTATTGTTGTAATTTCGGGAAATGATTATGAAATGCTATTGTAGGAAGCATAACTTAGCATAACTGGGTGCTTTTCAGTTAAAACACAATATGAAAATGAAGGCTGAGCCACCACCTCCAGAGTTTATTGTTCCCGTCAGCGCACTGAATCAAACTTCCCTGTCAATTACTTTTAATAGAAGTCACAGCCTGAAATGAAAAAGGAGGCTATCACTATGAATAAAGCGGGTGCCTCTCAGTTTGCACTGATGGATATTCACGTGGATGTCTGCAATGCAAGAGTTGAGTTTTCAACTTGATGAGTTCCTGTGATCAATAGAATGAGACTTAGCTTTTGAGTTTAAATATCTCACCAAGTGAAGAAACGACAGAGAGGAGTGTCATTTGTGTATTTTTCTTTAACCTGAAAGCCCAGGAGCCCGACTGCACATGTGGAAAATTCAGCCTGTGCTCATCTGAAATGGTTGTTTTCAAACCCACTGCTCATGGACAAGAGTCTTTACTTTTGTGAATTTGTTAGTTCATTCACGCATTCTTTCTTTCTTCGCCTCTCTTCCATCTCCCCACTCTCACCCTATTACCGGAAAATAAGCAGCGGCCGGCTAAGTTTAATGATCCCTGCTTGACCTCCACAGCCACTTTTCCTCCACTGAGCCAAACACTCAGAGATGCCGTAATAGCACTGCTTCACATTAGGCTTATTCTGATCTATGGGCCAATCCTGGCCGTTTACTGAAAACCTGATCCAGTCCACTCAGTGTCAGCCTCTGACGTGATGGATATGATGCAGTTTGACTGATTATATATTTACTGTGGAACCAATCGATGAGATGTTCGTTGTCTATGGGAAGATCTTAACCTGAACTGAATGCAATGAGACATCAGATTTGACACAAGCATTAGAGAAGCAGAATTACAGCTGTGGAAACAGTAGATGTACTATCTTAGGTTGCAGTGAAGACTTTTGTAGTTTCGGGGTTTCAGAGACTTTTCCTCTCCGACAAGAAAAAAAATCTGGAGGAAAGACTGAATAAATTAACATTTAAAATAATTTGGATATAGATATAGATAGATAGATAAATAGATAGATAGATAAATAGATAGATAGATAGATAGATAGATATTCATAATCATAATAGCATATCATAATAGTAATATCTATGGTTACATTTGGTACAAAATGTTGGCAGTGTGATTGCTCATAATGTAAAATTTATTCAGTGTCAAATTGGAGTCTTTTTTCCTTCTCAGATGCAAAGAAACATAAGTGTCACCAGTATCAGACAGAGGAGCAGGTCAAAAGAGTATTACATCACTCTTGTTACTATGTAACAAAGTTTGGCAAAAACTAATCGGCTTTAACTAGCTAACAGAGGGGGGAAACATCATTATTATTATTATTATTATTATTATTATTATTATCAGAGCACCCATGGTTTAACTGTCTTCTCCAAGAGATCTGCTTAGATTGAGAGATTTCAAGGGCTGTTTTCACACTGATGTAAATCACGGCACAGCAAACAGTTGACACATGTTAGGGCATCCTGGTGGCTCAATGATCTGAGGCACACGCCGTGTACTGTCGCTGCAAAGGTTCAAATCCCATTCCTTTGTCACATGTCACACCTCTCTCTTCCCCTATTTTTCATGTTGCTCTCCTCAAAACTATCACAAACTAGCAAAAAAAAAAAAGCTGTAGGCACATTGAAAAAAGCTCCATATGTGATCACAGCCTCGCCTGCCATAGTGCTCGGCTGTTTTCAAACCCACTCATCATGTTGCTCTGAGTCTTTTTCTTTGCGTTTTTCTTTCTGTCTTTGCCTCTCTTCCATCTCCCCGCTCTCATGCTGTTATGGGAAAATAAGAGGTACCCGGCAAAGTTTAATGGTCCCTGCTTGACCTCCGCAGCCCCTTTCCCTTGACTGAGCCAAAGACTGAGAGACTCTATAATAGCACTGCTTCATATGCTTAGCCCCACATGGCTGCTGTTCAGCTCATTTCTTGGCTGTCGACATTATGTGCGGATCATCAGAAATCTTCGGCCCGCTCACACTGGGTCTCCTTCACCCGGCGCTGGCCTTGTCTCCGGCTTCCCTACCAGGCACCACCAGATCTGGAACGCGCACAACACTTTCAAACATGGCTGCCCGAGCCATCAGCGTAATTGTCTTGGCATTGGCACGGACATCCCACTACCGCTGCCTATATTGCTATGGTCAGGGATCCAGAAGGATGGCTGTGGATGTAGGGGACGACTGAGGGAAAGACGGAAGAAAGAAGGGACAGAAGGAAGGGGAATGAGATGGCTAGATGATAGGTTGTAGCAATACGATGAAAGAGGGATCTTGCTGGAATGAGGGAGCGACTATAAGAGAAACACCCATCTCAAGTGGCCATAAATTGGACGGAGAACTATCGCCCAGGCAGCAGTCCTTTCATCATGACTGTGGGAAGAGGCATTAAAAATTCAGTCATTTTCAAACATGACCATCACTTTGGAGAGATAATGAGTGTCCCGAACGCTGGGTGACAAACCCACCCCTCGACCCGTCCTTTCTCGCTGCGCCAACATGAAAGATAACACCTCATTTAACTACAGAGATGGAAAGATGAGTGATGATAAGAATTCCCTCGCAATATCTTTCCTCTAAACTGGTCGTGCTAATTAGCACAATACGTCATTGGGCTGCAGAAACCCTCTATTACTGCCTCCTCTCCCTTTTACAAAGGAACACACAGGCACTTTTTGATCAACATGCTGGGATTAGTGTTGGTGTCGCCTCTGTGTGTTGTTTAGTATACTACTAAGCTTTTGAGATGATGCAGTTCTAGCATCTAGTTCCCGCTGTCCATTGAATAGACACACTGTCCCTAAGTGGTGACATAGCGATGGACTCTTTTAACTATGCTCTAGCAATTAGCATCATTCACATCCATCTTCTGAGGCACGAATATCTTTGAAGTTGGGATTAAAATCGTAGCCCTGTCTCTGTTGTTTTGTCCCCTAAATGTTAGGTTTACCATAATTTCTTTAGAACTCACCATCTAAGATTTATATCCATCTGTGGGTCTTTATCTTCAGCGTGAACAAACTGCAAGACACGACAATTAATCATGTTTCTGTGTGTCAACCACGGCGGATTGGAGCTTTGGAAGGATGGCTTGCTCTCGCCACAGTAGGGCGGAGGAAAGGCAACTTCAGCTGATGTCAGGGTGGCTATTAGCGAGACTGTCCATGAGGCAAGTGGAGCGAAACCGTTTTTGATTTCCTCCTGAATTACTTTCTTCTCCGCCAAGGGTTCTCTGGGATCTCGGAGACAACAGCCAATAGCGTTAAGGGGATGGGGTGGCATTTGATTTGCTGCTTTGTTCCTCTCTCTCGGCATATGTCTTCTAATCTCTAATTTGTGTCTCTTAATCCTGTGGCGTACACTCCTGGAATTAGCCAGCGTTCCTGATGAAAGCTCTGAGACCTTTCACCAGCATGATCTTCCAGCTCAGCCCTGCGCAAATTCAAAGAGACATAATTCCAAACCTCACAGTGTGTCTGTGCATCTGTGTGTGTGTACATGCATATGCATTTTCACATCACGCATGAACAAAGATGGCACCAAGAGAAACACACACACACACACACGGACACACACGGACACAGACCCACAGAGGATTAACCTTTCTCAAGTCAGTGGTGATTTCTTGCCATTTTCTCTGGATTTGAATATTGTGCTGGCTAAGACTGAGTAAATGCTATCTGCTCTGTCAATATAAGTGGACAAAATGTACTCCGAGAATGTCACGATTCCTGGAATCCCTCGAGTCTCACATATGCTGCACTTTACCTTTTGACTGCGGTTACCAAATGGATAGACAAATATCAGGCTGAACAGCGAGAAAAGGCACAATAGTCTCGCTCATACTGGGATGGTCAAACATTTATTTTCAATATTTGAACGACCATGTTTCTTTTCTTTTGTGGCCTGTTGTTCCAAACCAAATGCTGCTTTTCAAAGGTGTAGTACTTCGCTTTTACTGGACACTGCTCCAACCTTTAAGGCACTTTCCTTGCTTTAACCATGGGATCAGTTTGTATTGTGGCACAGGCATTTCTGTGAGCCAGCCAAACTGCAGTTTTTTTCAGCGCTGATATGGTGAAGTTGACTGTTTTATGATTAACCTGCTGTGTACAGGCGCAGTCCTCTTGTTGTCTCTCCTTCCATCTCTGGATTCATGTTCCTCTAATGAGGTTCCGATGTAGTGGAGCCCACCAGAGACCAGCAACGCTATTAAGGATGAGATCTCATCTCCACAAGCTCTTTTATTTCACCTTCACCTGCCTACACCGATACAGCAGATATGAAACGACTGAACATCTTTTGTTCCCCAATAATGGATGCAGAATGACTACACCTCGTGCGTTCTTTTAGTGCAAGATTTAAGTCTAACCGCATGGCACATGTCCTCTTTTAGTTCCCTCCACTAAAACGGTGGGGACGCGGAGTGATACACACATTTTAACAGCCTCAAACCCACCAGAGAAACAACTTGGGTTCAGCGGTAGGAGGGGAAGGAAAAGTACAACAAAAAAAGGAACTCAGGAAAAAAGGAACCGATCCTTTGTAGTGACACATGGAACAAGATGTCTCACCAAAGAAAAATGCAAATTGCTATCAACGGGAACAAAATGTAACAGTATCAAACGCACTTGACAATGAGAAGTCACACAAGACATGTCCTAATGAGGGAGAACAAAAAAATGAACCTCAGACATTTTAATCTTTTAAAACCCCGGCAGGCGGTACATTGTTAGACAAACCGCATGTCAGTGTGTTGATTTTTTCTTCCGCACACTTTTCCCTTTTTCTGCCGGGTTTATTTATTTCTTTCGAGCCCCTGTGGTGTGTTTTAACAAGGCTGTCGCTCTTTGAAGAGTTGGCCCATCACATGGGATCAGCTGTCCTTTCTGAACTTGGGGGGGCTGATGCCGGCTGGCAAAACCTGCCTTGCTGACAGAAGACCGTCAACTGTGCACACATACAGGCAGCCGCGTGAGTGGCTGCCTGTATGCACATATCCGTCCCACATGCTAAATATCATGCAAGTGGGCACATGAATACATATGTATATGCATATGCTAATACATATACATCAACATCCCACACGATTGAATAATATCAATTGTGATACCTTGGTTTAACTACCAGAAACATATGAGACAATGCTCAAAATGAAAAGGAAGTCTCACACTAGTGGTATTATTAGAGCTAATGTTTCTCACACTTAAAACCACATTTCCCATAAATCCCTTTGCTTCCTTTGGTTCTTCAGTCAAAGGTCTTCACCTTGTCTTTATTGAAAAGGATAAACATGCTGGGAGTGATTTTGTTTTCCATCAGTCTTTCACTCCTTCCACCATCTGCTGCTGCTAGAAACTCGGAAAGCTTCAGAAGCTTTGTTTGCTCTACAAGAACAGCGCCCTCTTCCTGTTGTGTGACATAAGGCTATATGCCTTTGTGCCATAAATAAAAACAGCAGATTTTCTGGCAAATCCAGAGCAGTGGTGCACATTCTAAAATGCAGTGTAGAGACTAGTTGAAGCTCCCAATGCTTGTCTTAGCCGTGTTCGTAATTATAATTAATGGTAATTATTATATTTTTCTTCATTAATGTGGTCATGATGGATTGATGTTGAAATGATGACGTACATTCAAGCTACCTTTGTATAATGGTTTAAACCCGAAGTGTATGTATGAGTGGATCATGATATGGAATGGATGAATGGAATGTTTTTTTGGGATCATGCCTCGCCTCTTTAAAAAAAAACAAAAAACAACTGGGATGTTCTTGGTGTAGGTGTTTCCTGGTTGAATAACTATGGTGATCTTCAGATGGTGCCATGATAGGCCCGTGTGTTCCATCTATCGCTCTGATGGCATTTGGGAATCCTGCTGTGGAAAAGAAATCAACTTTGGTGGTGTTGATTTCAGCTGCTGCTCAGTGGAAACAGATATGTTGTCCCTGTCACTGCAGCATTGCTTTAGTACCCTGGAAGCGCAAGAGTGGAATAGATGACTGTGACGTCCCTGTTGTATGTGAAAGATGAAGGTTTGGGCAGGTTGGTATTATATTTCTTGGAACGTGTTCTGAGGGCAGCATCACATCTAACTTTCACCCTCTAAACGTAACACAAACCCTAATCCTTTACCCTAACCTTAACTTTAACCCTACACCATGCCATGCTGCCCTCAGAAGACATTCCAATGAATATCAATCTCCAAACTTTGGTGCCTCAACAAGTCTGCGCTATAAAATGCTGTTTACTTTTTAGTGGGCCTGTCAAATGTCCCCGTAAAATGAGCCTACTCAGGTATTTACTGGAACGTGCAATTAAGGTGACTGTGAAATTTGCTGGCATGTCATTTTAGGTGAAAAACACATTGTGCTATTTCATTTTTTCACCTACCTGCAATTGTGAATTTTAAATATGGCAACATTTGATTCAGTATTGATTCATAAGTATAACCATTTAATAACCATAATCATGATCATTTTATTTATATCACTCTTTTCAAAATAAAACAAAAAATAAAACAAATGCAATGAAAGCAAGTAAAGAAAGGAATTCAAAAACAAGGGGTGAAAGGGGAGTCATAAACAATTAATGAAACATCATTACACAGAAGCAGGTGTATAATAATGAGTGAATAAAGGAGACTATAGTATGGCCAGTTTGGCTTGCACAGGGTTATGAATCTTCTATATTCTTGCCTCTCCTGCCCTGTTCCACCCTGCGCTCTCTGCCCGTGGTCTTTAGATGTAGCTTGATTTCAAAGGTCACTCATATCCACGAGGTTTCTGTCTCGGTCTAATTATTTCACACCAGTGACTACATCGGTGAATGCTTCGCTATGCAAACCTCTTAATCACTCCTGGTCCGAAAGCTCCATGAGAGTGGGAGACACTCATTAGACCAAGTCTGTATAAGTTGTGTTTGACCCCGCGGGGTCAGATGTAGCAAAAGGGCCGACTGCTCCAAACCTGCACCGTCTAATCAATGGCCAAAAATCTGAATTAGCGAGCAAAGGTTTTTCATGTGAGAGAACATGCTCCCTTCTGGGAAAAGTTCTTGTTCACTATTTCATGTTCAGTCAGGAGGAGGGGTGGGCTGTTTCGGACGCTAGAAAGGTCAGGCTGCCATCAACTGACCGCTGGTTGGAAATTTATCATCGAAGTATCTCAGCTTCCAAAAATGTCCCTCCATGGTTTTTCCTTGGCTGACTTTCTTTACCAAAAAAAAGCAGCGAGAACTTCAAAATCATGCAGGGAAACAGTAGTTCCATAACACACACACTCACACACACACACACAGCAGCGACTGCAGTTTATGTCCTTCTGTTAGTCATACAATATTAATGTTGTGTGTCTTCCGTGTGTCAGGTCAGTGGCTGTGTTTTCTTTTCTGTGCTGGCCATTACAACAGGACTGAGCAATTAGAATGTAAGCAGACAAACACAATATATAAAAAGCAACAGTAAAAAGCAATAAAAACAATGAAGCAATGAATAAACAGAATGTAGTGCGGTTGTATTAACATATGTTGTTGACAATTTCAACATGCATGCAGCTGTTACGAACAGACACTGCTTTAGAAAAACATGTTCAGTGTATATTAAAAAGCACCTATAGAAGACACATAGACACAGCTTTAATGAGAGATATCTATTCAGCAGAAACATGTTAATCAGTGGGCTTTCACTTTGATCAATACTGCATTAGGGATATCTAACAATCCAGCCCTCAGCGCCAGACTTGTAAACACAGCTCCTAATGTTGCTACACAGAGGTACGATTAAATCCGACAAGGCCTTCCTCCACTAGTAAGTTAACCTAATTTGAACTGGTAGAGAAGTTCACCGGGCCACTGGTTGCCACCTTAAAATACTGCACCAGGGTGGAGGACTGCGAGCACGTTGAGCCATTGAGTGGCTCAAATTGCCTATGCTGTGAAAAACTACAGTACAGCTCCACCGTCAGCAGTTTCATCACTGCTATTTCCGACAACAAGAGTATTTTCTCCGATAAGGCTTTGTGTCTCTGCTTGGTTCCCTTTCCCCACTGCGATGAACACCGCTTCTCAAGGTCAACTCTGCCTACGGCTGGATTCAGGACTGAGGGAGAAGCTGCATGCACGCGCACACACGCACGCACACACACACACACACACACACACAAGCACGCTTTTATGCATAAACGCATATTTATACACTAACTCATGCCCTTGCGCACAATTTGAGTTTAACATAATGACACAATTGAAAATCCCTCTCTGTTTGCGGCATGTAAAAACTGCTGTGTAAGTAATAGTGAGCGCTTGAATGCCTGTCGACGGTTCACAACCAGGGGCTGAACAATCGACGGGCACTTTCATGCGAAATGCACAAACGACAGGCGACATCAAGGCTTACCGTTTGAAACCGTATAAATGAAACACCGGCTCATCCTTTTCCATTAAAAAGACGGTGGCCTTGGTCTTTGTTATCATATTCAGTGCTCAAAGGTCAATGTGCGAAACAATTATACTGAACGCACAGGTCAACAGTGCCTTTGTGGAGGGAATTAATGTGGAAAATAATATCATGAATACAGGCAAGCAAACAGCATGGAGACCTCATTATTTACCTTCCTGTGAACTGTGGATAAATATGACAGAAGCTGCAGCATGAACATTGAGGTTTGTATCAGTTTATGGGGCAAGTGTTTCCTCTTGGTGCATGTAAAGCGTGATGTGAAGATGGAGTCATGGGGGGCGGGGGGGAGAAGATGCAAGGGCCCTCTCTCTGGCATCAAAGACCTACAAATGTCTTCCCCACTGGCAAAATAAGCGATCTCATTAGTTAAATAAGTTGTGAGCATATTGATTAGAGGTGTTTAATTTACCTCACCTCTCTGACTGAGCAGAAAGGGCCTTAAGGAAGGAGAGAGAAAAGGATGAGAGGGAGGCATGCGGAGTTCAAAGCACACCAACGAAACATGAGAGCAAGGGAAGACAAGAGAGGCATCTGGCACAAAAGCAAGGCTAAAATATAGATCCAAAAGCTTTCAA
>OMKZ01043598.1:13938-32199 GCA_900302535.1 Neoniphon sammara
AGATCAGTACTGATTACAGCATTGTGGCACTTAGAATTGCACCCTGGCAGAGGAACACTCACATACTTCAGCTGTCAGAGGAGTATGCTTGTGTGTTTGTATGTTTTTGTTGAGGTTTTTATGTGTCCCTGAGTTTGCTTGAGTTTGATGAGAGGTTTTGATTGTAAGAAATTATCTCAAGGCTATTTTTGCCTCCATGACCCACATTTTTGGGGCATTTTTTAAATCTTAAGGGCAGTTTCATCAAAAATCACATGCAGATCTAATTTGTTTTCATGAAAGATAAACTCAGACTGTGCAAAGTAGAACGCTCTCTGCACACACACACACATACACACACAGTCAGTCTGTATCCACATTTAGCCCCACAAACCGGGAGGCTGACAACCTCCTTTTCAATATTGGCTGTAATTTTTCAGTGTTATTTTGTCCCCGTCATCAGAACTTCAGGGAAATTTAATGAACACTGCTGCCCTAAGTCTTTTTGATTTTGTCTATGCTTTTGCACACACATTTGTGTGTGCATGTGTGTGTTTGTCTGTGCACACCTCTGATTCCGGTAGATGTCTTTCCTCAGCTCTTTTCTAGGCTGGCACAGAAGATACAATGAGGATAATTGATCACAGCAAGAATCTTGTCTTTCTCAGTGTCTCTTTTTCTATTCTTTTCTCATTTTTTCTCTCACAACTGCTGTATGTTCATAAACTCACATCCTTTCTTGTCCTTTCTTGTCTTCTTTCTTTGTTGTTTCTGTGTATCTTTGCTCTTTCTGTGTGCTCTCCGCTGCAGTTTCTTCATCTGTTTGGCAAAGGAGGACATTGATATGGATAGATAGACAGACAGACGCAGCTGGTCTTGGCTTTCAAGTTCCACAGGTCCTCAGAGATATGAGACATGACACTTTCATGTGTGTGCATGAATGCACATAATGCAACACACACACACTCACATACACATACATAGGCCAGAAGTGACAGTTGACAGATCCATTCCAAGGAGCCATGAAAGGCAAAGTTCTTCCTTTTCTTTCCTTATCTCTCTCGCTCTTCTCTGATCTCATCTGTCAAAGTCACCTAAACCATGAAGTCCCACACCTGGGTCACAATGGAGTTAAAAATATAAGCTTTCAGGGAGCTCTGGTAGCTCACCATGTAGAGTGCATACCATATATTATCACCGCGGCGCCATGAGTTGCTCGTCATCCCCTCTCTCTCCCTGATCTTTCTTGTCTATCAACACTGTCGAATAAAGCAGAAATGCCCAAAATAAATAAATAAATAAATAAATTTGCTTTCTAGCTACTTGAGTTATGCTGCTTGACTTAACTTGCATGGCATCAAGTATATCATAAAGCTTCTAATTGTGCTGATGTTACTGTGAGACTGTAGGTTTTTCATTAGGTCCTTGTTGAACTGCATGTGTCTGAAATGCCAGGGTTACCAATCTAGATAGTCCAGCAGCTGGTGGCCTGGAAGTTACTGCTCCTATTATTGCTATCACACAGATTAAATGAACATTCAGCCCTGATTGGCCAATGAGAGCACTTTAAAGTCTATTATTTTTGAATAACAAACCGCTGTTTCACGTGTAATCATATTTCTTCACAGTCAAGAGGACCAGTTGTTTTTGTTGATTTTCAGTTAAATTAGTTAGCATCACCTTTAGTGTAGAACATATTATTCCTCTGGTACTGCAGAAAAACACTCAGCTAATCTAGGTTAGAAACATGGAAGATTTTTCCAGTATTAATTTAAATTTATTCAGAGAGCACAAAACCTTTGATTGCTCGGTTGTTTTGATTAGAAGATGAACGACCATCTTACCAGATTTGTTTGCTTTACTGTGGTTGCCGTTCTGTCACAGTCTAGCTCATGGATAGTGGCTACAGATGATGATTGCAGTCCTGTTGCATTGGGTTTTATGTATGCATGTATGCATTTATTTACTTATTTATTTATTTTTGGCGGAAGCTTGTTAATTTCTTAAGCTTGTATCAAATCCATCTGAAATCAATTTTGTGTGAGATGATTGTTTTGGTCAGTAGCCTTTTAATTTGCAAGGCACTGCACAGGAAGCCAGTCATTATCTCAGAATAAGCCCCAGTAGGGACAAGTAACACCCTGACATGATGTGGCGTTATTCCAATATTATATATAACTTAAGATTATATTTATTACTTGAATATTTCTTTGTCTGTTGAAACAGGGTGAGAATCCCCTGATTTATATTCAGATGCCACTTAACCACTCTCGTAATTGCCCATTAATCGCTCATTAATTGTCCCAGCACTGCACATTCAGCCTTCCTGGTGGAGGATCCCTGTTTGTTTTCGTCTGCACAGGGTTTCTTCATTTTATTTTTTTGCCTCACAAGCTTTTCCTAGGAGTTTTGTCTTCACTGATGAACAGAGGTTGGTGATGGTAGGCTAGACAAGACACTGCAGTTTAGGTAGACCTGCTATGTCTTTCCAACATGTTATTTTGTGTCATATGTCTTTGTTTTGTTTCCTGGTTCCTTTTTATTGCATATGTAATTACATCTTGTTTTGTGATTGATTATTGATTACTTAGACCGAGGTTTGCTCTCTGTAAAGTCCTTTGAAACCTGCTTTTGATGAAGGTCTTTATGAATTAACTGCCTTGTTTTCCAAACTCTAAAACTCATTGAGCTGCTGTTTTGCTCAGATTTGATATTCTGGTATTAGCAGCTGCTGTCCTCTGGCTCTTAGTGGCTATCAAAATAATCATCCCAGTGAGGTTGGTTGGTCTGCCACCCTAAGTGCTACATCAGTGCAGGCATTTAAGTGCTGTCTTTTAATGTATCTGCATATAACAGGTCCCAACAAGGCTAAAAATGGGACACAGCAGAAACAATGACAATACCAATGTAGAATGTAGGCTAATGATCTCTGTGGCATTTATTTGACAAAAGATTCAATTATTCAGAACAAAAATAGTTCATTAAAACGTAATTAGAACAAAATAACTTGCAAACTCATTTTCCCTATCCAACCTAATTTGTAAAATGTGTCTCATTTGGAAAAATGATGTGTTTCTGGATTCTTTCCAGGAGCTGTGCAAATGGCAATCCCTTTTAGCTTCCCGTGGCAGGGTTTGTTTATAGACATTTATGTTCTACCTACAATGAATGCTCAAGAAAGATGGTTCCAAGCAATAATTGTTGCTTTTGATGAGGATGCTATACTCCTTTGTCACTAAGCAAACTGACTTCTTGTTCTGTTGCTGTGCAAGGCTGGACTTAGTGCAGTTTCACATTTGCCATATAATGGAGCTCACAGCAACAGCAGTAGACAGCTCCTGTGGTATTTCAGCACTTTGTCTCCTCACTGTCCAGACTATAGGTTGCAAGACCACAATCAGTTTTGGCTTCACTTTAATGTCATTGTCCTCCAGTGAAAGAGAAAATCCACCATCAAAACAGAATTAAAATATTTGTGCAATTTTAAAATTTTCAATCCAGATTTGGGAACGTAAACAAATCTTTCTCAAAACTAAAAAGGAAAAAGCCAAGACACTAGTTTTTGGTGTCTTCAAACAATTTCTCGTCCTGTTCCGATGAGAAAGAAATCATGCCAGCAGACATTTTCAGACACAACCCATGGTAATTTCATGGTGATATGTGTACATTTTCTGGTTCTGAATCATTTCTGTCACTCACAAAGGCCTAAAAACAGACAAAATCAAGACTCCTCCAAGTCAGCATTCATTCATTGTTGCTTGAGCTATTTCAGAGGTACGCTAGTTATTGGCAGATTGGGATCAATACTATTTTATTCTGCTTTTTATTGATTTATGTGTTTATGTATTGCCTGTTTTTTATTTTAAAATTTTTACTTTGGGAGATACTTGATGCCAGCATTATTGACTGCACTGCTTGGTTGATTGAAATTACATGTGGCTTTTCCCCTTCAGGAGGAGCTCTTTTGGCCATAAAGCCTCAAAGAGGCCAGTTAAAGATAGATAGATACGTCATTAGGTAGGTAGGTAGGTGGATGGATGGATGGGTGGATGGATGGATAGATCGACCACCAGATTTCTGACAAATATCTTGAGCTTGTCAAGAAAAACGTTTTTGCATTAACATAATTTCTTTTGTGACTGCGACGGTGTGTGAAGACCTGTGATGTGGGATTTTCATCTTAATCTTTTAAACTACTGTGGGCAAGCTGAGCTGCGGCTTAATATTATTAAAATCTGTTTTGTTACTCACTCTAACAAGATTAAGGTGAAAATTTGCTGAGACTTCCTCAGAGCACTACAATCTTGTTAATTTCTTGTGGAGAAAAATATTGGTGCATAATTAGAGAGATGAAGGAAAATAATTACAGACTAATTCCACATCAGTGTATTAAACTAATCTCAGGTGGAACAGGTAACTGGTTTTGTGGCCAGATAACTGATGTGTTGTCACACCCAGCATACTGATGCGGACACCTAGCAAGATGCTTTTCTCTTTTTTCATATAGAGAATATTGACTGAGCACATTTTCTCTGTTCTTCCAGCAATGTCTTCAAACAGTTGCACCTGGGAGCCGCCCAGTACAACACCACTGTTCTACTGTTGGCAACTGAGCAGCTCCACTGGAGCAGTTGGGGGTTAAATATCTTTTGCAAATGCATCTTGGCAGTAGTTGTTGAGGGAGCGGAGAGTGTTTCTCATTCCCATGCCCTGCAGAGCTTTCTTGCCCATTCTTCCCCTATTCCCCCATCACTCCTCCATTCTCCAGTCTCCTTCCCTGTTTTAACTGCTTTTGAGAACTGTAAGCTATGATGGCTGTCTTGGCACCAGCAGGTGGGTAACATTAGTGCACTTAAGTTCACGACACTCTCCTTGCTTCCGTCCCTCTTTTCTGATTCATTTTTGTTGGTGCAGTCCAACCTACTCTACCTCTTCTCCTCTCTTCTCCCCTTCTCTCCTCTCCTCTCCTCTCCCCTCTCTCAGTCTTGTTGAGTGAGTTTGGGTGCAGCAGGGCAGTTGGTTGTTTTCACTGTGATGGCACAGGTGGCAGCTGCAACATTATCACCAGGCCTCCCAGACATCTGCAATGCTATCTGATGGAAACTCTATTTCTTTCTTTTTTATTGGACTTCTCTTCCCTTCTCTTCTCTTCTTTTCTCTTCTCTTCTCCTCTCTTCTCCTCCCTCAATCTGTTTTTCCCACTTTCTCACCCCCACCTCTCTGATTTCCTGTATTGTTTCAGCTCTCCTGGGCTGTCACACGGAACAAGATGAGAAACCAGGAAAGCAGCTTATCTGCTGTGCCACTGACAGTAGGGTAGCTCTGTGCGCATGTGTGAGTACGTGTGCATGTGTGTGTGCCGTACACTGAGACTATATATATGAGTGTGTGCTGGGAATAAGACGTGTGCATGCTTGTGTGCGCATGTGCGTGGCGTACTTGGAGGCAGTGTGTGTGTGCTATGAACACATGTATTTTTTGCGTGTGTATGAGCATGTGTAATCAGTTTGTGCACGCGGATGCGCTGCTGCATCTGGGGGAGGCTTTGATGTACACAGACACAGAGAAAGAGAGTTCTGGCTCCCATCAGCTTTATGCTCCATCAGTGCTCATCATTGTGTTACAAGCCCCTCTGCTCTCTCATACACACACACATACACACACACACACACACACAGAGTCTGAGTGTGCACCACACATGTGCACACTCACACACACACACACACACACACAAACACACAGACACTGCTGTTGCTACAATTCCTAAGCTCTCCCACATACTCTAGCTCACTGACAATCCTTCCTGCACTTGCCACTGCAATTTGCATAGTCTGTCTCACTTTTCTATCTATCTGTCTATCTATCTATCTATCTATCTATCTATCTGTCTATCTCTCTGTCTATCTATCTATCAAGCACATTCTGTCAAGCCCACTACTTTATTGTTTGCTTTCAATGTTTTTGGCCGCTTCCCTTTATAAACACTTACACTCTACCAAGTTGTTCCTCACAAAAAAAATTATCTCTCACAGAGCAAACAATTGCAAAATTGACACACTGAGAAGACACTGTGCCAACCCACAGTCTGATCTCTAAATCAAACATACTTCTCTCTCATACAGCTCACAGATCAACCCTCCAATCTGCTTTACATATTTCCTTATCAATATCATGACTCAGAGTGAGCCTTTTCTTGTCGGGCAATTGTTGGAAATCTGAAAGCAACAAATAGTAAAGTATGAATATTTGACCTCTTCCGCAGAACTTTATTCCCTTTTCAAGAAATGTGTGATTTGGTAAGAGAGTTTTCCTGTGCTTTGGCCACAAATTTTCATTCTTGCTGATATCTGAAGAAAAATGTGTTGGGCTTGTTTGATTTCTTTTTCAATTCCTCAAATATGGAAAGCCTCTGATTGTTGTACAAATGCATGATTTTACTTACACCTCTTTTCACTGTCTGTTTAAACTCATAAGTGCCAGGTTTGAAATATATAACTCCCCATACTGGATAACATAAAGAGAAATCACAGAACTTAAATGGATAGAATAGTCATTTCCATTCAAATCAACGTTTCAGGATGGTCAGAGCTGTGGCCATTTTTATGTGTCGTTGCCATGGCACCGCTGGGCTACCTTCTGGCTTGCAGCAAGTCACTGAATTTCTGAGTGAGGCAAGAGGTTTTACAACAAAGACCCAAGCAGTGGAAAGAATTTTGCTATTAATGTGTCACTGATGCCGCCACATGGTGGTGGTCTTTTACAAGCTGCTGCTGTCTTTTTTAAGCAGGTTAGATCAAAGCTTTTGACATTTTTGCACAGGTGAGTAGACGGGGCTATGGGTCAATGGTGCTTACAAGCTAGGTTTGCAAGTTTGCAGATGTTGACTGGAGGAGCTAACAGGAGAAACACAATCTTTGATAATATTATGTAAATCTTGTCGCTAATGTCAGATTTGACATCTGTCTGAGTGCTGCTGTTACACACCGATTCACACAGATTCAAATGTTCGCAAGTCTTGTAGTAATTTCTGCAGTAGGCTATAGTCAGAACATAACATATCTGTACAGCTCTGAAGTGTGACACATTTTACAGCTCTACTGAATTAAGTTGTTGCCATAGCAACTATTCATTATCGCCATTTTATTGTGTACCAGCCAAATGACCATGGCGAACAGTACAATGACGGTTCTATCCACTCAGGTTCTGTGAGACATAATATTTCTAAGATTTCCTAAGATATTTATATATATATTTACATTTTGCACTGAATTACAGTAGTGTTCTTTACGGAAGATGTTTCTGTTTTCAACCTTGGAATATTTTTGGAGTGTAATTACAAATTTCAAGGCAGTGTGGATGTTGCATTATCTAAAGTTAAAAGCCAAGGATTTTTTGATAATTCTAAGAGCCAGACTTAGTAGCACATAATTGTACAGTAGAGTAGTACCAGTAAAGGTTCTTAATAGTGCTGAGATCAGTTGCACCAGATTTAATGCAAAAAATAAAAACACCACATCATCCACATAGAAGGCAATCTTACTCTCAAAGTCCCCTATTTTGATTCCTCTACTATCATGATATGTCAGAAAGCCACTGCAAATGATCATACCACTAAAATAAATGGAAAATGGAGTTAAATGAATGAAGAATGCAGCCTTTTTTTGCAACTATGACAAGGGGCCATATGGAAGTCGTGGGCTTGTTGTAGGATGTTGTTTGTTGGAAAGTGCTCTGCTGAGGGCCTCTGGCAGCCATACCTTAAATAACTGCTATTAAAAAAAAAAAAAACATCTTGGTTGATGTTTGGCACATGACCATCACATCAAACTGGAAGCAACAGAATGATCCAGGAGCCTTGCATGGGGTAATGAAGCTCACTACTTTTTTGATACTGATGGGTCCTTTGCTCCATACTAAACTCATTGCACCGGCAATATTTACATGCATTAGTCTCCCTTCCGCTCCGTGTACCTCTCCATCTGTCTGTCTAATGCTTTCTCTTTCTTGCCTTTTATTGATGCTACCTCTCTCACGCTCTCCATCTCTCTGCTTTTCCCTTCATCCTCTGTCTCTAGCTTTCTAATTAGATCTCTCTTTCATCTTCTGTAACTTTCTTCTGCTCCGTCACCTTTCACTCCTCTCACTTTGTCTCCTGTTGTTCCCCTCATCCACCTCACTGTCTGCCCTCTTGTCATCCTTTCCTCTACTCCTCTGTTCTTTGACCTCACCATTACCTGTGTGCCCGACCCTCCTCTTATTTCTTTGACCCATTTTGTGCTCATTGTTTCATTGTTTGTCTCCTCCATGGTTTTTCTTTTATCCTTCCCTCTCTCTTTGTCATTTTTTTTACCCGCTCACGCTTACATCTTCTCTGTTGGTCCTCCCCTATTTATTATTCCACTGTACACTCTTTCTTGCTTCTCTCCATCCTTTGTCTCTGCATGCTTTCTCATTCTTTTCCATCTTCTTCTCTCATTCACTTATTTTCCTTTTTCCACGCCTTTCCTCTTGCTTGCGGTTCTGGGCAATGTTCATGAAGCATATTGGCACAGGCTGGTGGTCGATGAGCTTCGCCATGATTACACACAAGCTCAGACACACACACACAAACACGTACACATGTGCACGTATCCACACACACAGTTCTGCTCAGACTGGTGGCTGATGAGCAATGCCAGGCTCTCAGCATCCATGCCCATCAGAGCAGCTCAAAAAACCTCATTAGGCCTCCTGGCCACAGCGTGGCACTGGCTTCGATACTTGCCCGCCTGCCTTTTTAACTCTGGGAGAATTTTGAAGTCCTGGGGCTCTATGCTTCTACAATCACAAGTAGTGATTCAGGTTCAGTGGCCAGATCTTACTTCAGTATTCACAGTCTAAGTTTAGCCAGGAGAGATTTGGCTTGCCATTTCCAGATTGAGGTGAATATAAGACCAAATGGTGGGTGAAGTTTTGAATGTAAACATTGACAGTTTGTGTCCAGGTTGTTCATCAGAGCCACTTAGTTGAGGCAGCATCTAAAAGCTGAGCCATGATTGTTTGATTAAAAAGGAAGTGTGCTCCTCTCAAGAACATGCACTTTCTCAGTACTGTGTTCTTTATTGTTGGATTGGTGAATGTTGGTTTTAGCTGGTGGCTATTTTGAACTGTGCTCACACAATGGGCAGACGAAAAGGGAGTTGGTGAACCAAACTACACAAGGCTAATTGGGTAGCCAGGGCCTGTCATATAACATAGGGCCTTTTACGTGATGCCTCAAGTTTGCCTCGACAGAATGGCAGCGTGGTATGCAGAGTGACAACAAACCTAGCCAGCTGACTGGTCTGGCTGGGTTGCTTAGTAAAACTTAAAATCAGAGTTGACAGGATGTGACAACAAGCTGGTGGAATTGCTGGTTATAGCCAGCTGGCCAGCTTGTCTATTTGGTGTGCTGTAGCTCCTGTTGGCTGGCACTCAGAGAGAGACAGTGTCCCACCAGCAGTATTATTGGTTGGAGAGAGAGCAGGACCCAGAGGGCTAACTAGTCTGTAATACACCCAGATAACTAGCAGCTATCTGCACTGGAGCATAGCTATGACTCTGACAGGAAAACAGAGTGTTGACTAGTCAACCAGCATATAAGTGAGTCTCATTGTTCCCATGTGAATTATGCCTGAGAAGAGAGAAAAGCATACTCCATTGATACTCACCCACACAACACACACACACACACACACACACACACACACATCCATAAGCTGAAGGCTGAAACCACATCACTGGAAATGGGATATTAAATCATGGGATATTAAATTTTTCTGACCTTCATCACTCTGCCTCATGACACTTATTTACAATATGTAAGTATTATGCCCTCCCTCAGCCTCTGGGCTGTTTACAGTTGCAATATATGACCTTTTCACTTTAAAATAACTATAAATAAATGATATTATGTATTATCTGCCCATGACCTGGCTTTGCAGTGATATTTGGGATAATTTGGGGTCTCTGCTATTTACCGTGAGTATGTGTTATATGGGCGCGACCATCAGTGAACTGGGCTGTAGCTATCAAGGTGAGGCTGGCTGGGCTAGGAAGTGATTACAACAACAATGGCAGAAAGCAGTAGGGAGCAAAAAAATAGCAATGCTGAATGTGGCAGAGAAGGCCACATAGTTGAACATAAGCATTGCTTTTTCTTTCCTTTCTTTTTTTTTTTTTTTTGCGGCAGGCTGCCTGTGTTCACTGTCCTTTTTTCAGCTCCCATGGTGTCTGTACAGATGTTTACCAAGATTTCTCATTTAAATCAGATTCATTTCAGGGAAAACTTGTGTGAGAAAAGTAAAAAAAGTGTTTATCTCCCTCTCAATACCATGATGTCAGTATTGCCAAACCTCTTCCAAAGAAAGTGGTTGCTGGTTTGTCAAAAAGTCCTTGAAAGGGACTAGACAATGCCATATACTAATTTGCATTATGAATGCATTTGCTGCAACAATCCTGCTCTCCCCAGGCTCTTAGCAGCGGGCGAGCTACGTTATGTAGGGAAAGCCCTGCAAATCAGATGTCTTGGGAATAGACATACAAGTAGTGCAAATATACAGACAGATGACAAATTAAAAGAAAAAGCAACATGAAGTGTCTTAGTAATGTGTTGGGCCACCATGAGCCGCCAGAACAGCTTCAGTGCTGATTCTACAAGTCTCTGAACTCTACTGGAGTGATGAATGCCATTCTTCCAAAAGATGTTTTGATGGTGGTGGAGAGTGCTGTCTAACACGTCAGTCTAAAATCTTCAGTTGGTGTTTATTTGTGTTGAGATCTGGTGACTGTGAAGGCCATAGCTTACGATTTACATCATTTTCATCAAGCCATTCAGTGACCCCTCGTGCTGTGGAGGGGGCATTGTCATCACCCCATTGTGTTTCTCCACTCATTTATTCAGGTTTTTCCTTTAATTTGTCAACCATCTGCAGGTGCATTGACATCAGCCATTCTGATTTGTCCCCAATTCCACTGGGAATCAACACATGAACAGTTTCTCCAGTGGTTCAGAAAAGTAGCTCAATGTGTTGCTTGTTGCTTTTGAGAAATGAAGTTGCTTAGGGGTCTGATACATTTCTAAATCTAGCGACAGAGTCACCAAGTTGGCAACAGGGATGGATGTTCCCTTCTGTAAGGCAGTTAACCTCCACCTGTCCAAGTGGAGCTGCTCAGCGGCCAGCAGCAGTAGACTGTGTTTGTACCATGCAACTCCCAAATGTGTTTGTGCATGTGTGTGCATGTGTGGGGTTATGTGTAACTTTGAGATGACTCCTCCAGGCTGTTGCTGTAAATAAGTTTGTTTTCTCAGCCAATTTCCTCGTAGTGAAATAAGGGAGAGATGAGTCAGTCTCAAACATTGTAATATATTCAGGCCTTTAGCCACATTGAAAATGCAGTAGAGTAGTCAGTGTCTGAGATATTGTAAATCTAAATATTTATCAAGTTATAGACACACGCAACCCAGTGTGATACTTACGGATCACAGCAGGACTCTGTGTTTGGCTGCTACTCCTCAATATAAAGTCAGCCCTAATGTAAAGAGTTGATATTTTGGCAGTGTTACAGTGATAGTATCGAAGATTGGCGGCATCATAAGCCAGTTAGCTGTACCCCACATTAGTGTCCTGCCTCTCAGTGTGTCAGTGTGTGCCTACAGCAGAAAGGTCCTGGATGTGACAGCTTAGCTGGCTGGTTGGCAGTTTGCTGCAGTGTGGGCTGGAATGACAGCTAGGGAGACACAAGCTCAACTTTGGTCCTCTCTCCTTCTCCATCTTTCTCTGCATCTCTGCCACCTCCACCCACCCTCACCCACACACCCCATACACACACACACACACTCTCTCTCTCTCTCTCATTGTGGTCTCCAGACTGCAGCAGCGTACCATCAATCCTTTGCCTGTCAGGGTCTACTCAGCCCTGCCTGCCGCTGGCATGCTGAAGCACTGGGTTACGTAACCAGGAAAGAGAGAAGGAGTGGAGGGAGGGAAGGAGGGGAGACAAGAAATGAGAAAGGGGAGGAGAAGGTGAGAGATGAGAAGAGGAAGGGAGTCAAAAGGGGAGGGAGGGAGCAAGGTGGGGGGAGGGAGGCAAGGACTGGAGCTTAGGAAAGGAAAGGAGAGACAGAGAGAGAGACAGCTGAGGTAGAGAGTGAGACAGGCAGGGGATTGGGAGAGAGAAATGGTGATGAGAGACAGGTAAAATAAAGGAGACAGAAAGGGAAGACAGGACAACGAGGTCTAGAGAGTTTCAGAGTGGGGGAGAAAAACATCAAGTTCACAGTGAAGGTATGCTGCAGCCTTGAGACAGCAGGCTCATACAAGTTTCAGCCCTTGTTTTGACTGGCTCATCACAGATTTATCCAACAAACTGCCTTTAGTTGATGTGGGAGACTCAGCCCTACATGGCAGATCTCTGTGTATTAAATGATTCTTTCTGAGGAAGGGCAGTAGAGGAGATGGTCAGAGCGCTGTGGGATCGCATAGTATTGACGTTGTGATTCTCTGCTTGTTTTGTTTTTCCTATCGCCGTTTTCTTCTCCATCAGTGGTGAAAACTGAAGCAGATCAAGGTACAGCACTGCTTATAATACTGTTGTGTTACAAGGCTTCTTTGGATGATGGCAGTGCAATATTTAGTGCCACTTTTCATAAGCTGTGGGTTGGGACTCAAAAAAGCTTATGGGGTTTGTTGCAAGTGGGCTCCTATATTACAGGAGTATCAATATAGTATAATGAGCCCAGGTCCCAAGGCAAGATAAAATTTACACATTGTACATCTTGCCAATTGTACCCTTATGTCACATTGGGTAGAAATTAGGGCTGTCCAACTATTAAAATAATCAATCATGATTAATCACATGATTTTTTTTTTCTAGGTAATTGTGATTATTTGCAGTTATATTTGCTCAAATTCGACCCTAAAGAAAGATTTTTAAATTTAAAAAACTGATGCCTGAGGAAGGTTATTGTAACGAAATGTCACATTACATACAAGCAACAGCCGAATCCTTGGCTATTGTAGCCCTCTTGTTTTCATACAGCTCATGTATTCTTGTTAAATGGTGGCTCTGGAGGATAATAACTCATATGTTGAGTCGTTTGAAGTGATCTGAATTATATCTCTCAAGCCTTCGTACTCCATAATGTGAATTGGCCTGCAAGCTGTAGCTATCCATTTTGCTGTTACTTTCATTAGTTTGCTTCAGGTTGACCTGTCCAAAGGTCTCTTCCAGGTGCTGTCAAGAGTAATCTGCAGAAGGCGTCGTCCTGTGGTACTGACATTACTGTTAACGTTACTAGTATTGTCAGTGTCAACAGTGTGCTTTGCTTGTAAATGATACTTGAGACTTGATGTACTTTGATGATAAATTGTCTCTTGCAGTAGATGCACATAACTTCGTTTTATCAAGAGAGACATCCAGGAGGGTTTTTTAAATGGAACTTTCCACTTAAAAGACCATTTGCATCTGTCGCCATGATTCAATCATGTTAGCAAATGTGCACCAGCAGCAGGGCTTCAGTTAGCCTAGAGAACTACGGATGGTTCGAAGGGCCAAACCAAGAAAACGCGTTAATGGTGTTATAAAAAATAGTTGCATTAAAACTATGTCCTGTTAATGCATGAACTTTAACAGCCCTAGTATAAATTTGTAAACATAAACAAAGAGTTCATTCACAAAAAAAACGTTTCCACTTGTGTTCATTTCTATTAAACATAGTTTTCTCGACAATATCAATCAAAAATGATACTGACAGACTAATACATAGGTGATATTGATTTTTTCTACAAAACGTTGGATGTTGAATTCAGAAATTATGTGAAGCATTACATTTTTTTCCTTCCTCTTTTCAGGAATAGCAATTATCTGTTATGCATATGAACTTTTCAAACATACATGACACTCTTGCCTGGTGTACAGGTAGACTGAAAGAGGATGGATGGTTTGGGCTCACACTTGAAAATGTGTTTCATTACAGTTTCAACATCTGTGTGGGTGCACCACACTGCTATTGCACTGCACCCTACACCATGGCATTTCACTCTACCACAGAACAGCAGGATTCCTTTGTCCATAGAGTGTGTGGGTGTCACAGAATCCAAAAAGCTCACATTTAAAAACTTTTCACTCTCTTATCTTATTGTGAAGAGTTAGAAACTTTTGGTGTCCAATGCATTTCAGCCCCATGGCCTTCATTACAATGAAATGTGGGGGTGCACCGCTATCAGAATAGTGTGCTATTGAACCAAGCTATGTTGTGTAAATGGTGACAATGACAATGTGAGTATATAGGTTACACCAGGCCTGTGTTGCTCCTGTGTTGTGCTGTAATCTGCTGTTTTCTATGACATTTACTTAGGTGTTGTAGTTTGTTAGAGGGGGAACCAAGTGTTGCCATAAATCTCCCATGCCCCATTTTCCCTCTCCCCCCAATAAAAGTAACTTGGACAGGTTATAGTCAAACTTTGTATGTGAGTGCTTTAAGGTTTTAGGAAGCACTTTTATGCAAACTTGGCCATTACCACATTGCTGTGTTCTTCACTGCCCAATAAAACCCACGACTGCAGGAGAGGGCCCCCTTAAATCACTCTGATTTACCTGGGTGCACCTCTGTGTGTGTGCGTGCATGTGTGTGTGTGTGTGTGTGTGTGTTTGTGTGTGTGCCTGCCTGTGTGTGTTTTTGCATGTGCCTGCTTGCATATGTTTAAGGAGGGAAGATTCAGAATGTGGGTGGGTGTAGGTGTGTGAGCGCTTGCATGTGTGTGTGTGTGTGTGTGTGTGTATGTTTAAGAAGGAGGAAGATTCAGTGTGATGGTATATTTATAGGTCCAAGATTGTATGTGTGTGAAAGAGAGAGAGAGAGAGACACTCTCCAGAGTATTTGTACACACACAGGCCGTTCTGTCACTGGCTGAGAGGCAGGCTGCTTGCCGCAGAGTGTGTACTTGAGAAAGGACACCTGAGTTTGTAAATCAGTCCTACTTCCCCTCTCTCTGTCCCTCTTCCTCTCCCTCTTTCTCTCTGTCCTCTTGTGTTTTTCTTCTCTCATCTTTCTCATCTCATCTAACCCATCTTGCTCTCTTTCTCCTGTCCTCTTTTTGCCTTATCTTTTATTCCTGTCTTCTTTTTCACTTTATCTCTTTTTCTACTCACTTAGCTTCATCTCCTCTAATTTGTTCCCTCCAATCATTTTGCTTGCTCTCCTTCTCCTCCTCTCCTCTTCCTCCTTCACCCATTACACACACACACACACACACTCCACCCCCAAAATTTCGTTGTTATTTTTATTTTCTAACTTGTAACAGACATATCTCTTTGATACAGAACACGTGTCTCTACAACCAACTTGTTATATGTAATTATTTCTTTCCCAGTTGTCTGGGGTCGCCAATTTGTATCTAACCATTCTCCCCTTACCTTCTGTTGTTTTCTCAAATGTCTGAGGGTGGAAAAATACTACAAGATTTTGTTAAGATTAGCAATTTAGCCCTAATTAGGCCATCCCACGCAAACCTACACGACCATGGTGAAAATCCAGCACCATGGCTATTCCCCCATGTTTTTCACAGCATTCCTATGTAGAAAATTTGGCTGGGATCGAAACTCTCTCTGCTCTTAATTAGATCAAGGAATCAGCAAGAAGTCTTGTAGTGTTTATCCACCCATTAGAGCCCATTAGAAAGCACAGACACCCTCCCTGAGCTCTTTAAGTAGGCTATTTAGACAGCGACACTGTTTGATGTTTTGGCAGAGTAGTGTTTTTTTTTTGTTGTTTTTTTTGCTTTTTTTTTTACTTCAGACATAAAAGGGCACAATGTGAGCTTTAAAGTGTGAACTGGCTTTAATTTGAAATTCATGAAAGCCAGACTAAATGAACATGTGAAAAACTGTTGTCATTTTCTCTGTATTAGAGAGGTGCAGCATGGGCAAATTAAGTGTTCACATAAAGAGTCGTCTTTTCGTGTTAAGTCAATGATTCTTAATGTGCAGTGACTGCTAGGTATCTGAATCCCATCAATGTCATCAGACTTTTGATGTAGAATTTTCTCTTTTCCTCCTGACGTGATATGGAGTGCTGGGTTGTCATAAGCAATAGGAGTTATAATTTTCAAGAAAAATTCCTGTTGATTTCTTTGTCAAAATAAGTCGGAAAAAAGCTTAAGTAAAAATTCCTGTTCTTGAACCTCAGTAACAGGAGCAGGAAAGTTCAAATCTAGACTGGCCCTGGTCACTTGCTGTTATTTACTTCTTCTTAGACCCGTGTTTACTTGTTCTCACATTTACCCCAACCGTGTACTCCATACTGCCTCAGACTAAATTAGAGCCATGCACAGTCACAGCTTAATCCTCATAGAATCCTTTCATACTTTGAAATGCAAAAAAAGCTAGAAATAGCACCTCAGAGTAAGATATTAAGAGTCTGGTGATGTTCAGGGGTTGGAAACTTCCAGAAGTCACTGCACCAAAACATTTTGTGACTACACTGTATGAGTACTACTGCTATATTCTTATTATCACCTGCACTTTATTGAACATAATCTCACTCTGTCCAAACACTCAGGAAGTGGAGGATCCTGCACAAAAAGGATTGGAATTTTTCAAGCAAATATGCCTTAAATTAAAACTGCAATTGTACCCTCATGTCATTTAACATCCAGTACAATAAAAGTACAGAGTCAAATAACTAGCATGCCATTGGCCAAATGTGTATGAATCTGTGTACATCACAAAAGACAAATGCTTCTTACAAAAATACGCTTCATACAAGCCGAAATTAGGAACTATGGATGGCAGTACGGTAATCCCAGCATTTTAAATTTGTACTGTTTGCTTTAACTTGATGCCAGTGCTGCCATCTGGAGCAGTGTTATGGCGGCCTCTTGGCTCTTTCCTTCTAAACATTCATTTAGTAAATTATGAGCACAAAATGGCACTTGTGGAACCAACTAACCATAGAGAAGCAATGCTGAATATATGATTTATTTGGGAAAGTTTGACCTATTTATTTATTTTGTCTAAAATAATGTAGAGCATTAATATAGAAGTGCAGCAAGCTTTTTGTTTGATTTGTTCAGTCAGCAACATGGCGCCCATAATACAACCCAACCAAACTCTTTCTTTCACTGGCTTTGTTTTATTCTGTAGTGTTTACACACATATTTTAAGTGCTTGTGACACCTTCAGCAATTATACATCACAGCTTTAGCAATTAATATTGCTCTTTCCAATAAGCATCATTTTTCACACGTGCACACATACATACTCCCCCACATTCTCCTCCATCCTCTCCCTTCTGGTTTCCTGTTGTCTCTCCCCCTCTTTCTCCCTTCCCATGTTTAATAGAATCTCAGGTTGACAGTGTTAGCCTGTGAAAAGAAATTGTTGCATTGAATTAGCGTTGCCACCTCTAAACTAGACTTATTCAGTTAGCTCTGCTCCGGCTAATTACATTTCTACCACTCACAACAGATTTCTGTCAGACAGCCTTGAAGCCATAATCATATTACTTTTAACATTTACTGGTGCATAAACACGCACACACTCACACACACACACGCACATATTTAAATATTCATATAAAAGCACACATGGCCATACATGCACACACAGATACAGGCATGCGCATGCACACACACAGTCATTACCTCTGCATCTGTCAACTCAGCTTACTCTCCTATGAGGCTCAGTGTCGGATGAGATTGTGTTATATTAGTGAACACTGCACAATGGGTCCCGGTGTGATTTTGGTTTTCTTTGTCTGTGTGTGTGCGTGTGTGTGCGAGAGAGAGAGAAAGAGCAATGGGGATATGTTGCATAAGGGGTGCAGTGGAGTGTGAAAGAGAACAGGTGGCTCCCTTCTCAGCCATCTAGTTTTATGTGCCATCTTCCCCACTGTGTGTGTGTGTGTGTGTGTGTGTGTGCGCGCGCGCTTGCATTCGTGTCTGTGCATTTGTGTGTCTGTTCTTTAGTGAGCAGGGTTCCGGTTGGTTTAGAAACAATTAGAACAAGCTGCAGGAGCCCAGAGAGATCGTTCTGCAAATGTCATCCAATTAACAATCTATACTGAACATACAACAGCTTTCTCTGTATCTCTCCCCCACTCTCTCTCTGTCTCTCTCTCTGTCTCTTTCTCTCCATCTCTCTTTCTGTTTGCCTCTTTAGTTCTCTTGAGACATATTCAAGCAATTATTCTTGAAAAACAGCAGGTACACATCACACGCTCGCTGACAGAAAGCAAAGTTAATTGTAAAGTCTAACATCCAT
>OMKZ01043600.1:0-12643 GCA_900302535.1 Neoniphon sammara
ACACACAAACTTCCTGTGCTCCATCTTGCCCTCTTGCTTGTGTCTCTCTCTCTCTCTCTCACACACACACACACACACACTCTTTCTCTCTCTGTTCTCACACTCTCTCTAATGTGCGTGCGCACACACACACACACACACACAGACACACTCATTCCCAGTTTCCCATGGTGATAACAAGATGCGCCTCCCTCTCTCACAGAGCATCGGACACTTTCAGACCCAGGTAGTCTCTTCTGTCTTACTGCTCACGTTTCCAGTTTTTCTTCATATTTAAACTTGATTATTATCGCTATTTTGTCTTTATACTCTGATAGAAAAATAGAATAAGCTGTCATCGTGTTTCCTGTGTTTGTGATTGAGAGGTCAAAGAGTTCAGTCTGACTATTGTGGGACTGAAGGGCTTGAGGAGGTAGGCTCTTTTTAGTGATGAAAGCAGCAGAGGAAAGAGGGCTGACTGCTGCACAAAGAGCTGAGAGCTTATGAGCTGTTGTGCTTTAAGAGATGTAGAGGTGGATGTCTGTAATTTTTTTCTTTTTTTTAATGCAAAATACAATTTCCACCATTTGAAAATGTACACCTTCTCTGACAACAGCGCTGTCACTGAATGTCAGAAGTTGTTAACAATCCTAAGACCTTTGATGTTTTTGAAGGATGCAATTGTTGTATTTTTTCCAGTGTTTAGCTATGAATTGTAATACAAACTGATAATATGGTATTTTGAAATGAAACATTATATCAGAAAATGATGATGTCATCATCATCATCATTGTCATCAAACTTCTCTTCTTTCTTCTCTTGCTTCCTCGTCCCTCTCTCTCTCTCTCATTCACACTACTTCTGTCTGACTCACACAATTATTCTCTCTCTGGCTACAGGAAGTCCACAGCCAGCTGTGTACCCAGAAGGCCGTGCTGCAGCGCATCATGGAGAGCCTGAGGATGAAGTACTCCGACATGTACATGCTGGTCCCTGTGGAGATCGAAGGCCAGCTACAGGAGGTCAAACAGTCACTGCAGGGAGTCGAGCATAAGGTACACAAGACTTTGTTTTTGTCGTAGTTGACAAGACTTTATTTTTCCTGATGAGACATTTGGTTAGAGAGGTCAATAAGTAAATACAGAAACCTGTGGAATATGACACATTAAAATAAAACAGTTTGGAGGCTGAATGATGAGGGAATATCAGAGAAAGGACGGTGGTCTGTTACACTAACAGAGCTCTAAAGTACAGAGAATGTGCAATTTGACACCTCTGAAATCCCTCAAATTGTTTGTAGTGCAGGAGAGAAAATATACTTGACCTCAGAAAAATCACATTTTATTGCTTTTTGGTAGATAGGAAGAAAAAAGTCCTGTCTAAATCCAATAGTGGCCAAGAAAAAATGGATCCCAGTGAAAAAACATGCTTAAGGTCAACCCTAACAACAACTCCAAGATGTCAAAAAAAGACCCAGATAAATATTTCTGTTTTTGTACCTGATCGACCCTTAAGGTGGGAGAGGCGGTGGAGAGGAGCGGTCCGATCTACAGGCTGGGTGCTAAGCTGTCTGAGATCCAGGCTGGTCTGGGGTCAGTCCAGAAGAAACTGGAGCAGAGAAGTCCCACAGTGGCTGAAGCCAAGAGAACGCAGAAGGTGGGTAGTGAAACGGAGGTGAATGCAGCTTGGCTTGGGTTTGTTTTGTCTTCGTTGCCTTATCATCATGAAATCCATAAAATAAGAGGAAAAAAGACCACTACATGAATATCAAGTATCTAATAAGGATTTCTTTGATTGTTTCTGTTAGCCTGGCTTCACACAATGTAACCTCCATGCAATTAATTGGAGGCTGCAAATGAAACTTTTACTGTTGCCATGCCAACAAGCCCTTATGGAACATTCCAAATGATGATACAAAATGATACAAAATGTATAATTTTCATGGAATGGTTCGCCTGGAACTCCAAGTGGCATGAAACTGAAGCTGCATTTCAGCTGCACCATGTAAAGCCAGTCTTATGAATAAATCACTTGTATTAAATAGGTAAAATGCATATATGATCACAGCTTTGATTTATTCATTTTTATTTATCTTTTCTACAACCACGACGTCTCTTTAGATTTAGTGTTTTTTTTACAAAAGAGGTCTGACCAAGACGGCAGCAGCTGTTAAAACATACCAATACATTTCACAAACATCACATACAGCACATAAAAGAATTAAAGTGGAGCACAAGACTTGTTCAGTATGCGTGCAGGTGCATACATGTACTTATGTGCGTGTGCGTTTTTTTGTGTTTGCATACATACTGTTCATGTGAATGTATGTACATCAGTGCCTCTGCCTGTGTTTTCATGTGCTTTCCTCACACATGCTCATGCGTGCTCAGTTTGTGTGGGATGAGCTGGATGTGTGGCACTCCTGCGTGGCGGCACTGGAGGTGGAGATACAGGACTTAGAGAAGCCAGAGGAGGCGCTGCTCCTCGCCGAGCGGCTGGCCGAGGTCCAGCAGCTGCACTCCCGCCTGGCCAAACAGGCTGAGCAGAGGACCGCCTTCCTCGGCAAGGTCAGAAAAACTACAGCTCCCATCAGCCCTAGTGTTGGTTCAACAGCTGCCAGTGCCACACTTACATTACCTTCAAGTGCTTCACCTAAAATCCTATTTAAGAGCTCAGTAGTTACAACCTGCTGTGTTCAGAGGCCCTCAGTCAGAAACAGCAACATGGATGCTGTGGCTGTTTTCTCTGCCGCTCTTGTATTTTTAAATAATGCAGCACAGAAAACACAACTTGGGAATAAAAAAATCATCTTTTCCAGCTGTAATCACCACATTGTTGGGTCATTTATTTGCACTCATGGTTTAATTGTTACACATGTGATAGCATTTGTCTTCTTTGGGCCAATCTAAGATTACAGTTAAACTCCAAGATTATATTTTTTCTATGAAGGTCTCTTAGTGCATCCAGATCTTAAAAATGCACTTCATTTTTAAATCCACTGAGTATGTATCTTTCTTAATAAAAAATCAGCTTTTCTTTGCTTTTGGCCCAGCTTTTTGATTGTTGTCCATGACTGTACAGTATTTGTGCTTCAATGGCTTTGGATGGCTTTTTGATTAGTGCTTATGACTGTATTTTGGGATCAATTTACCATTTTTTTTTATCACATGATGATATAGTGTTGTCAAGTTCTAATCCATAAGTGGAAATTGGGAACTTAATAATGTTTGTGGACAGATCAAGAAAAATTGATGGGAAAAAAGCAGAATTTGATATGTTTGTATGACAGTTTTCCTGATGAGTGATTTGTTATTTTAATTGTGTTTTATTCACTGAACACTATTTGTGTTGTGGTCAGATCCACACGTGGCTTCAGGAGCACGAGGAGATGATCAAAAGCTCCAACAGCTGGATGACTGAGGCTCAGTCCTGGCTCACTGCCCCCTGCACATACACCACTGCTAAATGTCTGGCCAGCCACGTGCACGCTCTGCAGGTCAGTACACAGCCACGTGCACGCTCTGCAGGTCAGTACATGGTGACCTGTACTGCACTGTGCTACAGTATACAACTCTACAGTACACTGTACATCACCGTACTGAACTATGCTTCAATGGACCATACAACACTATATACAATACACTATATACACTACTACTTTCCACCTGATCTTGAAGTAAATTTTGCATATATACGGTGCAAGTTACAGTATATGCTTTATGGCCAAACCTATCTCTTCTTTTAAGTTAAAAACTCACTTTTATAAATTTGCTTTTAACTGATTTTAGTTACAGATTTTACTGCTTTACTTTTTATTATCTTTCTGTTTCATTGTTCTTATAACTAGTTTTTTTACATGATTTTATTTCATGTACAGCACTTTGTAACTCCATGTTTTTAAAAAATGACATATAAATAAAGTTTGTTATTGATATCATCATTGTTATTTAAAGGGAAAATCAAATGCTTCTTCATATATCAGTTCTGTGGCCCATCTTGATGTTTTTGTCTTCTAAAAAACTAAATATTTTACCATTACTGTATCATTTATTATCCAAAAGCAATTCTGTGTTCAAGGCCAGTGTAGAAAACAGAATTTTAATAATACACAATTATATAACATTCACATCTAATATAGTAATATAATAGTCAACATAGAAAGTGACACTGAAGCTGCTGGTGTTTTGACGAAGGCTCTGGTCTTTTGTCTTGGTTGCAGATGGTGCTGGACGACTCGGCGCAGATCCGGACCACCCTGCAGGGCTTCAGCTCGGTGCTGACAGAAATGTCGCAGGTTTGCGACGTCACTCTTCTCCAGGAGCAGCTGGTTGAAGCTGACAGTCAAGTCGCTGTTGTTCAGGACACCTTCAAGGCGCCACTGTCTCAACTGGAGCACGCCGCTGCCGTGAGTCCTGCGTATTTGAATCTCTTTAATATTTCATTTTTATTTTTTGTCTTTTACTCTTTCATCAGCTTCTTCCATGTCTTTTTTCATTTATTATTCCTTCATTCTGCTCAGTTTTTTTTTTGTCTTTTCTCTTAATAGTTTTTCTTTCTTTCTTTTGACCTTAATCACTGTTGTATTTCTGGCTGCTTCTCTCCCTTTACCTTGACATCTGTTGCTCATCATGCTCCTCTCTTCCTCTCATCCACCTGCTAATGTACTTTTCTGTTCTCCTAATGACCAAATAAATGAATTATATTGATTCCTAGGAGGTGGAAGCCATTGAGAGTGAAGTCAGACGCATGGAGAGTGACGTGGCTGATATCAAGAATTTATTATCCTCTCCTGAGAGCCTGCCCAGCCCCAGAGAGGAGAGCCTCAAGGTGAGATGACACACTGTTTGTCAGACGATGCAAAAAGAATCAGTCACACTTTAAGTAAATGCAGTGGGATCTTCTGTATGAGAAAACACTGACATCATGTGCACAGGTGACTAAGGTCAAGATCAAAGTGAGCCAGTGCATGTTTCAACTCTCTGAATCAGTATTTCTCTTGCATATTGTACAGCATTTAATAGGCTCAAAGTGAATATCTGGCCTGCTTTCATACACAAACTCATGTTTATGTGGCAGTAAATAGTGGAAGTAGTGCATAAAGAGAAAAAAAATCATTGCAGAATTCACAGATTTTCTTTAACTGTCCAGGCAAAAATACTATAGAAAATGAAAGGAAAAAGTCTTCAGATTCTGTTAGAGGCTTATTATAATTATCATGCCTTTTGTTCTGTGTGCAGATGATTGAGCAGAGGATCCAGGCGATGAGGAGGACCATAGCTGAGATCCAGAAATGTAAACCAGGCCTTTGTCTTCCAGAGAAGGCTGAAGAGACGCTGTCTGTCTTCGCCGTAGTGGACCAGCTCCAAACTCTCCTGCTGGAACTGGAGAAAGTTAGTCAATCAATCAATCAGTCAGTCAGTCACTCACTCACTCAATCAAAATACCAATCACCTGTCAGTCCACCAAGCAATCATACACTCACTCAGTCATTGTGGTTTTCATTCAGTTACTCACTCACTTTGTTAAGTTAAGTTAAAGTCAAAGAGCTTAAAACACCAGGGAAAACAGTAATGCTGTAAACTGGAGATAAATAATGGACATAAACATTGATTTGTTACTCACAGACTCTCATTCCAAACCTTGATGGCAGTGTTTTCCTGATACACCTGACTGTAAATGTTCCAGGACTTCATGGTTTTGAATCTGGTTTTGAATTTTGTTGTTTTTCCACACTGATCACCCCAGTATAAAAGCTGGGAATCTGCACTAGCATGTCTGATGGTGTCACAGTGAAAGCGGCTAACAGCAGCCCTCTCCTTCCCTTTGCTGCTGTAGAAGGTTCCTGCTCTGTTCCTGCAGCAGCCTCCAACCCCGACCCCGGCCAAGGCTCTGTCACCCAGCACATCTGCTGCAGCAGCAGCCCTGCAGAAGCTCTACCAGCCTCGAATCACAGTCACCGTTTCAGAAATTGTAAGTTCAGTGTGCTGCACAAATTGTATGTTGCACATACTGACTGTACCTGCAAGCAGAAAGTCAAAGGCAACTGGACTTTCTGTGAGATCTTGAAAACATTTCACTACACATCTGAGAAGCTTCCCCAGCTCTGGTGTAGTAGGGGAGTTCTCCAGCATTTAACCCTTTTTGGGCAGTTCACACCTTGGCATCATGTGAAACACGATTATGGATGTTGAAGTCACATGGAATTCATGCCAAGGTCTTTGGAGTAAATGGGAACTCTGTGCCACATTAGAACTGAGGAAGCTTCTCAAATTCTCAGTCTTCAAGATCAAGCAGAAAGACCATACACCATGACCTGGATGACTCAAGACCTTCACCGACATGAATTTAAAATGCCAGATCATTAAAGCGATAGTTCAGATTTATTGACACAAGTTGATGTGACTCCTTTCAAAAGTAGTTACCAGATTCCTAGATTGCCAACATCATTTCCGACCAAAAGTAAGCAGTGCAAGGATCAAAGTCACTGTGCCTAACGAACACTGCTGTCTTAAAGCAGGAGAGCACAGACCAGGGCCAGATCCAGATCGCTCGTGTTAGGGAGGATGTGCTGAAGAGATCTGGAGCCGCTCTGATGACTGTGGAGGAGTCCTCACCTCAGCAGAGGCTGTCCTGGGCAGCAGACGCGACTCAGGTAAGGAAGCAGTGAAACAGTGAGACTCTCTCTTTATGAGGCTCCTGTGCACTGACCCAACAAACAAACAGAGGAAAACGAGAAGACAATGAAGTAGAAGTGGTGCTGGGTCTTTGTTGTGGTCGCATACAGGTGCTCTTTGGATGCTTTGTCAATATTTTTGTAGCAGAGAGTTTAAAAGCTGGTAAAAAAGATCAAATAAAATAACTCAAAGCATGTTGTATGGTCCAATTTGAAATGGTTCTGCTTTTGTTAAATGCTTTCAAGATTTGATAAATGAGCTGTAAAACCCATTGTGTCTAACTCAGCCTGGCAGCTTTACCCACATGGCTTTCCTGCATTTCCTGCACTTACTTATTTATTTATTTTCTTAAGAAATTATAGCAATGCATGATCCTGATAACATTTTTTTGGCACTGCTCTACCTTTCTTTTTGTAGACAATTGCCACGCACTTGCACAGGGGCATGGGATCGCCTTATGCAAAGAAGATAAAAGGGTTTAGGAAGTAAATTAGAAAAAAAATTAGGACTTTGATTTATAACGGTGAATCAGGGATAAGCATTTCCCTACCTGCCTTGGCAGGAAAGGAAAAGGTAGGGAGGTAGGGAGTCCTGCCGCCTCATACGAGCTTCAGTAAGGTGTCCAGTGTTGGGTGTACAGTAAGATTGTCTTCAATAAATCTGGGAAGAAGGATGTCTCGGTACTCACATGCATGCCCAAATTTACAGGTTTGATTAAAATTAATGCAGTGCTGCTTAATCATCTGCATACTTATGTTTACTACTGATCATTTCTTTGAGTATGTGTTCAGTGCATACTATCAAAAGTGCAGGCATCGGGACAATGAGCTAAAGTTAGGGCACCCATCTGAAGGGTGACGTTTTAACACAAAACTGACCATCGTGCAAAAAAACATGAAAACAGTATTTCACTTTCCACTGCGAGCTCAGTGTCCCAGCTGCACTTTTGACTGCACCTCTGTGAGCCTACACATGAGCGTGTTTCCGTGACTGCAGCAGGAGCATCTTGGTGTGCTCCAGGCTGAAGAAGCGAGAGAGGAAAAAGGGAGTGAGGAGAAAAAAGAGGAGGAAGGTGGAGGAGGTATTCTGTGGTGGCTCTGGGATACTTTCGTGGGCGTTACTCCAGAGGTAATCAAGAACAAGACCGTCTATCAAAATTACCCAGCATTCCTGTTCTCTCTCTGTCCTCATTTTTTCATGGTCACCTCACTTTCCTCCTCAGGTGACTCAGTCTTAATAGAAATGTCAAATTTACAAAAAACAATCATGTTTTATTTTAGATGGGTGGGTTTTGTCACATAGGACATGATACTGAGTGTCAGAAAGATAATTATAGGATAAGGATACAGGAGGTAATTATAAGAAAGTATTTGAAAGTGAATTAAAGACCATCTGAATCACCCTGACATGGTGAAACCCACCAATTTAACATTAAAATAAACAAATGATTTTTTTTTAACCATTCTTTGTCCAAGCCCTGATCTTTCCCCATTCCTTACCTTTAACCTGGGTCACTCTGTTCCCTTCCTCTGTTGGCGCTGAATCCCTCCACCTTCACCTCCTCACCATATCCTTCATCCTCCTCATCATCATCTTGCCCATCACCTGTTCCTCCACAGTTTCTTTTTTGAGCATTTTTTTTTCTTAAATCTGAAAGTAGATTTTTCTTTTCTACTCCTGTCCATCTCTGTGCACATTTGTGTCAGGATTTTGTTCTTCCTGTAGAGGGCAGTAGAGAGCCATGTTTGTGGACCATCTAACAGTGGATAAATAAATAAATTAAATTAATTTATCATTGCAATGGCTTATCAATAGTAAATGCTTTCTCTTTCAGCCATTTTCCTCATTCACACTAGTTTGTTACTAGAATTATCATTGTAATGATCGTCATTTTTGTTGCTGATGTCAGGGACATGTGGTTGCTGGCACAGAAGAGGCTAATAAAGAACAAAGCCAGGCCAGCACTGAACAGTCTGACAAACAAACTGGAGAAGAGGTAACTAAACAACCTCACACTGTAAAAAATAACTGTTGGCTCTTATTGAAAACATAATCCGCTTGTATTTGAGTATCTTGTCAAATTAACTTAAGTTGGATTTGTAGTGAACCTTTTGTTTCTTAGCTTTTGTTGCTTTCAGTGCTGCCATATGAAGGTTTATTTATTCTAGCATTGCACTCATTGCACTTACTGTATAAGAGTGTGAGGATAAAATGTAAATAATATTACATTTCACATAAAAAAGACAGTTCTTTCCTGAATCTAGACCTTTTCTGTTATTTATTCAAACTTCAAATTTATTATTCAAATTCCTGCCGCCTGATCATTCATTCAGAATGACCACCAGCAAAGCAAATTCACCTGGATTGTGACTTCAGTTTGAGCCGATGCTTTTTTGTTTTTTACAGTATAATAGTTTGTACATTTTGTAGAATAACAAAACAAAATAATGTCCATAACATGGCATAACATAATTCTGTAACTATTTGTAACTATCCATAACTGTATGAGTTAACAGTGTGACTCAATAATTTCTTGTGGTAACTCTGTAGACTAAATGGTTAATCAGTTAATCAGAATACCTTATTGATGTTCTAACCCTGCTCATGTTCCTTCAGGATGTTGAGGGCGTCTCTGTCACCACAGGAGCGAGTTCGTCCGAAGCTTTATCAAAATCCCTGGGCACAGTCAGAACTCAGTCCCTGCCCCAGAGCATGGTAAACACATCCTCGTCCGTAGAACTCTCCAAATCCGACTCCAGCTCTCAGCAGAAATGTGTAGTCTCCTAGATCTGGAACTTCTAAAACTAGATCTAGAACCTCTCACTTCTTCTCCAATATAATCCTAGAACTCCCGACTTCTACTAGAAACAAGTCTAGAACTTTCTTCTCCCTTAAGAACCAAGCCTAGATTTCGGCGCTTCCTCTAGGGTCAACCTTAAACCTCCCAGTCTCTTCCAGAACCAAACCTAGAACTGCCCCCCTTCTAGAACAGAGTATGTATTTTACAACTTCTTCTGGAGTACATTCTAGAACTTCCATGTCTTCTAGAACCAGATTTGGAATCTTTTCTAGAATGACTTCTAGATTTCTTCTAGAACCAATGCTAAACCTCTCATTTCTTCTAGTACCAAGCCTAGAACTTCCTCTTTCTTCTAGAACCAAGCCTAGATTCCACTGCTTGTTCAAGAGTCAACCTTACTCTACAACCAAGCTTAAAACTTCCGATTTCATCCCCATCCAACACTCGAACTCCCAGCTCCTTCTAGAACCAACCATATAACTCTCACCTTTTTCTAGAACCATAGAATTTCCATTTCTTATACAACCATCCCTTGAACTCCCAGTGTCTTCTAGAACCGATCCTAGAGCTGTCACTTTCTCTAGAACGTCCTGCGTCTTCTAAGAACTAAGCCAAGAACCCCGCCTCTCTTTCTACCATCAGTGCATTTACATGGCAAAAAGAATTCCAGATACTTTATTAGCTTCCGCAGTTGAATTCTCAGAGCTGTGGGTATTTTGTTTACATTAGAAATTTGGATTCCAATAGGTTTACCAGTGCTTTAAGGTGCATTTTGAAACTAAACTTAGAGGGCTTAAACCTAAAGCCTACAAACAGTTTAAACAAGTCAGACAATGTGTGACAAAGTGTGTGGCACAGCAACTTTCCCTAGGTTTACTTGCATGTTTACATGAAGGACTACTGAGCTCACACATTATCTGTGAGCAATTCTGCCTGTTCAGTGACAAGTGAATGCCACTGTGATATGTATGTGGTTTACAGCTGTTAGTGAGAGATGACAGAGCACATTGTCTGCAACTAAGTGTGATTTTATTTGACGGTGTGAGGTTAACAGTAATCCAGTTACCATTTTCACAAAAAGTCCAAAAGAGCAGACTCTGATGGTATTCAGCATGTCGGGTAGAAATTTTAAGTCTATTATATGGTTTTGCATGGACCTTAATTCTGATGGTTTAATATGATTTTATAAAAGATACTTTCAGTTTACACAAAATGTTCAAATAGTGAAATAAATTTTGTGAACCATGTTTTATAATGTATTATACCGAATTAAAAGGCTGTTTTAAGATAGGAATTACGTAAAGTAATATATTAAAATTCTGATTGTTAACTTTTCATTTACTATCTGAGCTTATTTGCAAATGTGGTGATTGCCTGTTTAAATATACCCTTATTTTCTTGCTCACGGTATGCATCTGCTTTTTGTATTTCTACTATCTGAACATCATTATAATTGCAGAATGTGCTATTTGCAGAATTGATTGATTGAGTAATTATTCTGATGAATTACTCTGTCTCTGCCTGGCAGCAGGATAGAGTGGAGAGGGATCCCCCTTTTGCTTTGAATCAGCATCTTCATTCACAGTTAGACCACAGCTTTTATACTGTAGAAGATTACCTCTCCTAAGATTAGTTGGCCATGAAAATGCACTGGTTTGACATTAATAGAGATTAACACAGTGCTGCTGGCAGGTGCAAACCTCATGACTCCAGTTGTAATAATTATTTGAACATTAATTGATTAAAGGGATTATATATAGCCATTTGAGGATCAAAGAACTTGTATGACCCTTAATTTTCCTTTGAGCCCATTTAGCGGAAAATTATATTTGAAAAAAATCATAGTCTCAATCTCAAAATTAGCAATAACACCTGAAATTTGTGGAGTTCAAAGGTTTTCACCCAAAAGCAGCAATAATAAGACGTCTTATGTTTTTGCATGTACTGTTCTGTAGATGATGTTCCATTTTTGTCTTTCCATGTTGTCAACATGTGGCAGCCGCTCCCTTTGCGGCCAAACGAGAACCAGCAATACAAATAAATCCACAACAATGATCTACTCCTCCGTCTCTCTGTTTCTGTGTCAGGAGCTCATGAAGGGAGAGAGGGGGCTTGCATGGAGGGGGGATGACAGCCACCCAGAGGGGCTGAAGACACACACAGCACACACACATGACACACACACACTTGCTAAGGACTCACACACACCTAGTGAGCTCAGAGTAGAGGATACACATGTTGCCAAAGAGTTTCAGCCTGTAGCTTTGGAAACCAGTGAAGTGGACAGTGGTATTTGGTCAGTGGAGGCATTTCAAGGCTCGGTTCCTCCATGTTCTCCGGTGTCCGCCTCAAGGAAGGTTCAGATAGAGTCAGAAGAAAGACCTGCAGAGGTGCAGGTTGCACCCTGCTTAGAAACACCTCAGGCTCAGTCCCAGCCTCTAGAAACATCGGCTGCTGCCTCCACGGGATCAGGCATAACCAAAATGCAGGCACATGCACCCTCTGAACTTAATGAAACGTCAGCAATGCAAGCACGGGCCTTGGCCTTAGAGCCCCCAGCCACCCCCACATTCAGACCCCAGCATCAAGACAGCACTGAGGGCCTGTTTGTCCGTCCTGGAGGAACCCTGGTAAGCAATATCACAACTACCATCCTGGTCCTGGCATGAGACGCACCCAAACCGATTGCACTCACAGCACCGTTCTCCTAACCCTAACCATGCAAGTCAGTAGACGTGGATGTAGAGTCTGATTGCACACAGGATCGGGTTTATTCAGTTCTGCTAGATAACAATCTACTTCTGGTTAATAGATTGATTTCATGTTTGACTCATCACACAGCCTTGCTCTGTGATGTACATGTTGCACATCAAACTTTGGGTTCACTCACTCCCAAGCTTGGTGAATGATTTAATGGTTATGTTAAGGAGAGTGTATTTACGTTAAATTCTGCATTCACTGCAAAACAAATGACATCTAACCAGTCATTTAGTCTCATACTGAGTCTTGAAATCTTGTCTTCAAATAAGGTAAAAAAAAAAAAAAATTGCCAGTGGGATGAGATAATCCCACTTGTTTCCAAAGCTAATTAACTTGTTTCCAGAATTTTCTTGAATCAAGTGTCATTTTCTTGATCCTAGTGGGCTGATCTGCCTTATTCTGCCTTGTTTCAACAGATTTATACTTGTTC
>OMKZ01043602.1:9805-49926 GCA_900302535.1 Neoniphon sammara
TAAAGTGCTGGAGTTTTTGCCCATTCAACATTCAAGGCCAAGGACTGTCAGCCTGCCTCTGTCAGTCAGGGAATGATCAATATGTCACCACAGGAATGTGTGTATTTGTGTGTGTGTGTGTGTGTGTGTGTGTGTGTGTGTGTTTGCGTTTCTGTGTCGTAGTCAAGGTCTGTAGGAGATGATGGTCTGAAGCTTCTCCATTCATGTTACTAATTCAGCCCAGCAACCTGAGTAGGCTGTCGTCACACAGTAACATACTGGCTCAGGGTATATGATGTTGGGGTAACACGCCCTCTACTGTTGGTTGAATGAAACAGTCTACTGTGGAGGAATGGGGTTACAGAAGAAACTCAGTCCATGAGTTTTCAGGAAATTTAGCCTTGGTTTCCCTGTCCTGCACACTTAGCAGGCTGGAGGTTGCATCTGAATAGAAATGTGTTTTGCATTTGTGCGTTAGTGCATTCGCCATCATCCTGTTGATATAACAAAATGAAATGCATCTGTGGATAGGTACATTTAAATTTAAATTGTTTTGTTACTCAAATGCGAATGCCTCTTTTGCTAGGAAATAAAAATGATTTTCCAAATGTGTTCTCACTCCCCAATGTGAAATGCTTTTTTTTCACACTCTGGACGTTTCTGCCTTTGCATCTTTTTTGTCCTATAAGCCCGTGCTTATCCAGTATTTCCACTACTTGTGAGTGAGACTTCATAGCACTTGATAGATGACTATAAAACTGACAGCTTCTGAAAATGACAAAAGAGCAACGGAGTGTTTATCTCGCCATAGCAGACACTTATCAGTGGAGCTGAGTCGTGAGGCATGCTCACTCTTCCTGTTTGTAGAGAGATCCACACATTTTCACACATATTCATCTTCTGGCAGGGTTTGGGGAGGCCAACATGACTAGAAAATGATTTGCTGAGTGATAGAAAAGTGTTGCGGAAAGAATGGAGAAGGGATGGAAGGTTGTGTGTGGGAAATTGTGTTTACTACATAAAAAGAGTGATTCATTCCCCTCCCTATACACTGCATGTCTGTCTGACTGAACACAAACACACATGCTTCGCTTTGTAGTGGAGTTTTTGCCTGCCCACTGCATGGTGCATTTTCCATAGCCCTTTATGCATCATTACATGAAAGTGCCGACCCATCTACAGTATAACATGGTTGAGATAAAGATAGCCCAGAATCATTGACTAACTCAGGCTTGGCCACCACAGTAAAGTGCTTTCTCCTGGTCTTTTCTCATTCATTTCTAGTTTTAATAACAGCTTGTCCATAATAATTGCACTGCAGAGATTGAACAAGCTTCCAAGTATTCTGTGACAGAGATTTGTGGTGCTTGAGGGCCTCTAATAGATAGCACTGTCCAACAAAATGAGGTTGTGTTGTATTTGTTGCTCTGCATTCGGTGCTCTAGAATCAAGACAACACGAGGCCATCGGTGGAATAGACTGATTTAATTCAGTCCCGAATGTGTGTGTTTTGCATAATATAACTAGTCCAGACATTATCTAGATAGAGATAGATAGATAGATAGGTACTTTATTGATCCCGAGGGAAATTCAAGAATCTAATGTACACAAACTCTATTGCTTTTGCACAGTAGGGCACAAACACACATACTCTATCTCAGCCAGGGGGATTTGCAAGGAGATCCACAGCATGCTAATAAGCCTCTTGTCCGCCAAGAAAAACACACAAATCAGATATACATCTGCTTTTTGACCCAGCCAGTGGCCCGTAGTAGAAAACAAAATAGAAATAATGAAAGGTACATTTGTACTAAACATTTCCCCAAACAATTGCTTTTTGTGTGGCCTGATTATTGTAAGCATGCTGGTGCTATGGAGAAATACAGTCTCTACGGCTTTTGTTTTCTCCATGGCATTCAACCCCTTAGTGGAACCAAACAGTTATGAGACTTTCTCCACACTCTCTGTTTTAGGGCTTCTTCTTTGTTATGACTGAACAAAGGCTTTTTGGCCTCTCGAACAAAGACAGGCATGCTCAGAGACGACTGTAGTGGCTGTAAACTTCCTGCCGAATGCAGTGCACTGGCCTGGAGTGGCTGACCATAGGAAACCGGCCACTTTGGAGTGGGCAGGCAGAGGCGGCCATTAGAGTGGCCCCGGCTCCATCCCAACCACTAGGCAGACTGTTACAGCCAGAAAGAGGGAGGTTTGCGTCCTCAGGGGGAATAGATGTTGATGAGTAAAGAGGATTTTGTGGTTGGACATTGTAGTTGTTGATATATGTCCTCACATTCCTCAACTGTTCCTTAATCTGTCCTGATCTTTTCCGGTCCCTCTAACCACTGTGCAAATCTGTAATCACTGTGATTTCTGAGACCACTGTTGCAAACAACATAATCTATAAAGCCTACACCTCTTTTAAAAATAACCTAAAATGTATGCTTTTTATGCACTCAATTCACTGTGTGTGTTAAGTATAAGCAACAGATAGATTGCTCAAAAGTCTTGCTGCAAATGAGGGCAGAAGAGAACAAAGACAATCAGCCAGTTGTGCTGTTGCTTTTCCTCCTTTTTCAGAGGAAAAACCAAAGAAGCAGAATCATCATCTGTGCAAACTGGTCCTAACCTTGTAAAAACACATAAGGCACCAGCCAAGGGAACACTCAATATGTTTGGCTACTACGATTTGTCATTATTATGCGTAAAAGTGGGTGGGAGATGACTGGAAGAGGAGGGGGGCAGATCAGAGTGTAAAAAGGTTGGGAAACACTAGAAAGTACGTGTACAAAGACAGGAAGACGAAACAGGAGTGCTTCCTGCATCTGTTTATTCTCTTGTATCGATCATGTCTGAGCCAAAAGTTTTTGATTCATCGGATGTAGTCTTGGGCCAGAAAACTTAGAACTGATGACATACACTGCGCTGCGTGGGAGTCGGTGTGTGTCAAATGTTGCGCCACTTCAGCCAGGTTAACAGCCCGCTCCTGGGGGAGATGTGTGTGAATGTGTGTTCCTTCCATGAATTCTTTGCAGATCCGCATCGCATCCTTTATGCGTATACTGAGTAAGCATGTGTGCGTGTCCCAGATCTTAAGTCTTACAGTAGAGGGATGAATGAAGGGGTGTGTGTGAACTACTCTGGGTGGGGTGATGCTGACCCTCCTAGGTTGGACAATGCAGGGATGGGCTTGTAGCAAGGCGGGACGGGACGGGATGGTGGCTAGTCAGAGTGACGACGATATCACACCTCACACCGCCGGATGGGTTGTGCAACCCCCCCGATGGCTTGGACGTGGACTTCCCCATGAAGCTAGAGAAGCTGACCAGAGACGGTATAGAAGCGAGACAGCGCAAGTCATTTCCCGTGTTTGTGTCACCCGGGTTCAACACTGCTGACCCCCACCCTAGGAGACAAATAGCAGGTCCTGAGTCTAGTCACTCCAATGGAAGTACCTGAGTGCAGATTATGACTGATTTTTATGTCCCATAGTCACTTAATAAAATGCTGGACCTGTTTTCTCACAAGCCACAGATCTTCCAATCATTCTAATACTGAACTGATATTTTTCAGATGAACAAATGAGGAGAAAGGTGATTTTAAGACCTGCTCTGTTTCAGCTAATTGCTATCTGTTGACGCTCCATTGGCTCTGCTGATTATACACCATCTACCTTTATTCCTTTACTCTTTATCTTTGCACTGAATAAGATAAACGTCCTGGAACCATCCAAGGAGCTGCGCTGCACAAAGTAGCGTAATGTCTGATTCAGCAGTTGATGTCATTTCAGTCCTGACTTCAAAAATAGACAGGCCTTGGCAATTTTCAGTCAGGACATATCATGAATTCTCCTTTTCATATAGGTTGAATTGAAATGGAACCAGGCCAGCTAGGTCATCAGACAGCAGTATTGAATTGTGCTCTATAACTGCTGGGCCAGCTGGTGCTTGGCTGACTCTGAGGGGCAGGGCAGACCAGCAGTCTCAGGGAAATGACGGCTCTCCAGGCAGTATGACACAGTATGTAGTAAGAGTGGGTCACACAGTGGGACCAAGGACACAGACTAAGTCAGTTCTGTGGGAAAACGGCACTGAGCATGCTCCGTGACCCCTGTTGACCTGCCTGTCTACAGTCCAGTGGGACGAATGACCTCAGAGGATGCTCTACTCCTTCGCCTGCTGTGCAGAGAAAATAGAAAGTCACACAGACACTCCCACTGAGTCTCTCTCTCTCTTTCTCTCTCTCTCACACACACACACACACACACACGTGCGCACACACACTCAGTGCTTTCAAACCAAAGACATTGCCCTTTATCACAGTTCCAGAATAATTTGTTTGGAAATTTAAACAGATATTTTGTGTGTGTAAGCGCATATCTCAATGCTACTTATCTACATTATCTCTCTTGTATGTTGTGTGTGTGTACATTTTTGTTTGTCCAGACCTCTTTGTATGTGTATTCATACCCGTACAACATAAAAACAATTCTGTGTCACCGCAATAAACTTGCAGTGACACTTCCCAGACTTCACCAGCAGTGAATCCAGTGTTCTTAAAACAGTCTGTGCGCAGGACTGGGTCTGCTACTTGTCCCCGCTGACGTAACAAGCATGCGAACGCTCGCCGACACTTAAGTGCTGTGACGTCTGCTGTTTCAAGAATAATTCATGGTTTTAGATTCTGGTTATTTGCTGTTGTCCCAGGCTCTGAGAGGACACGCACAGTTACAGCAGCAGTGTGATGTCACTGTGTTTGTTGTCGGTACGTGATGTTATCACTGGAGCTATTGTTTCACTTGTAGGTTATTTTGACACTATGTTCTGTCTGGGGTTTGACTCAGGCACTTATTTGTTCCAGTCATCAAGCTAAGGAATGTTCTTAATTTTGTATTGAGAAATTTGATATATCCCCTTTAGTTTGTATTGAGAAATTTGATATATTCCCTTTATTTTATAGTAGGAAATTTGATACATTCCCTTTAGTTTGTATTGGGAATTTGACATTGAAAACAATTAGCCTTTTGTACCTATTATACTAAAAGTGATGGTGGATTTTTAATAGAACATATGAGGGTGTTTCAACATGTGAAGATAGTCATAGGTATTTCCAAACATTCACACTTGTGTAACACAAACTAGGAAAATGTCTAAGGCAACATAAAGTGATGACACTGCTCCAGCCCCCTCTTGACTGACCCTTAAATCACTTTCCACCCGTAAATACTAAAACCCTAAATGCTTCTCTGGTCCACCGAATGCTCTAATCTAGGTATGTGGAACACAAACACTCACATCGTCCACCTTTTCCTCATCTTCCCTTTGTGTGTTTGAGCGAGACCCCTGTGCTCCCTCTGTTGACCCTCTAACTGACCCGTATCTGGCAGTGATCATGGAGGTCAATGGGGGTTATCATGACCTGCTATCAGGGCGGTTTTGGCCTTGGGTGCTTCACAATCTACTGCTCACACCAGGCCACCAGTGGTCACATAAACCACTCCATGCTGACTCGGCACACCCCTTCAGAGACACACACACACACACACACACACACACACACACACATACACACAAGGGATGAAGTCATCCTTGAGCAGCAACAAAGCTCAAGCATCTGCATCTCCAAACACAGCCTCAAATGTTAGTGTGTAAATTGTTGCACTGATAAAACTGATAAAAGGGGCCTATTCAGATGACCTTTGACCTTCATCATCTGCAAAACTAACAGGAGTATTATTTAAACATCAGTTCATCCCTCTGTACAACTACTGATGATTGCCAGATATCCTCAGATGTTTACGCTGTCTGTGCAAGCTGATAATAAACTTGTAGACCGCTTCTGGGCATGAATGGAGGGAGGTTTAGGGTGGTTAAAGTTTCTCAGGTCATCAGGCTTTGTCAAGTGGGGGTCTTTGAAGTTTAAGGACATGAATCATCCAGAAAAGGCAGCAGTTTGGATTCACAGACCTCTTGCAGGGTAAGCATGTGTTGTTGTTCTTCAACTCCATCTTTGATGTTCCTCTTTTTCCTGCTTTTTAGCCACATTAAACATGGCAAGATGATGAAGAACAAATTTTTATTTACAGTCATGATCTGGAGGACTAGTTGCAGTTGCAGAAGGAAATACACACATACATACCTAAGAAGTACATAAAACCACAGTCTTGATCTGTTTGTTGTTAGCACTGGAGCAGCTGGGGCTAAGTGCCGGTGTTTCCATTCCCATCCCCATCAAGATAGTTTTGGTTGATCCAGAGATTAAACTCAACATTTACAAACTTTTTTTTTCAGTTGTGTAGTTGTTAACCAGAACCTTAATCCTGTTTGTCTAAATTATCTCTGTGGGGTAGCATTTATGTGTGCCTGGAATGGACAGATTCCAATCCCCATATCACTGCAAAAAGTAAGTGAAAATGAATAAACATGTGCCTAAATGACAGCCACCATCATAGAAGAAAATGCTTAAATAATGACAGCATGATACAACAAATCATCAACATGAATTGCCCCATCACTGGTAAGTCCATTACAGCACAAAACTTTAGCAGTGTGGCTAACTTTGCTCACTTACTTAGAAGTTTTTCTGCCACTGAAAGAATATTCTTTATGTAAAAATTTTAAATAAGCCTAACTAATAACCCAGCCTGGGAGCTGCCACAAGTATTTTCTGACTTTTTGAATTATGCTTAATTGCTTAAAGTTACTTAAACTGTTACTAACAGAAATGGCTGCAGTTTTTGGAACTTTCAGTGTCACGCAACTGCATGCAGGCGTGCAATTCAAACTTTTTTTGTCATTTATCCAAGACAACTCAGGGTGAGTAAACAATCCAAAATATATGGGCTTAGTGTTCCTTTAACATATTATATGCTAAAGTGTTAGCACGCACACCAGACAGAGCTATCTACCAGAGACAGAAAATTTTGGTGCCAGTCCCCTCATCACATACTGGGTAAGGTGACCAATGGGCAAAACCAAAAAGTCTGAAGAGCAACAATACAGTGATAGCATTATGCTGTAAGTAAATTAAGACAAGTGGTACTGTTTAATAGCGAAAATATTCCCTCCCCACTGTGTATTCAGCCCTTTGTTCATCTGCCCTTTGTTTATCAGTTTTCTATGGAGTCTTTGATCCCTCTGCTCATCCCATCGCCTTCCCAGCTCTCCTTAATTGCACAGTCCGCTGCCCATTCTGTTCCTTTTTTCACATCTGAATGGTATCATCCATACCCAACATGGGATGGGAGAGAAGTGAGTAGAGGTGGGGGTTGGGCAGAGTGGAGCAAAGACACAAGAGACACCATCTCACCATTTCACTTTTATCCGGTCACCCTGCTGTTAATTAGATGGGAGAGTGTTTTGATGAAGGCTCATTCCCTGGATGTTCTCACCATCAGCTCAGTACAATGTGGCTGCACACAAGCTACGGGGGGTGAGTGGGAGTGCTTACATGCATGTGTGTGTGTGTCTGTGTCTGTGCGCACTTGTAGGGGGGATCTGAGACATTGTGAGATTGAAGACAGAACCCCTGTGAAAGGCAGAGGATGGTGGAAGAGGTCGGGATGTAATGAGAATGAGAAGAAGTCGGGCTGAGTTTGCAGTGGAGATGAAGCAGCGTGTTCTTACCTCTCTGACTTGCCCGCCCTCTCCCTCTCTCTCTCAATTTCGCTCTCCCCTCTCTCTCCCTCCATAATTGTTCCTTTCTCTGTGTTAGAGTTTTTGCTCCATGTGAGCTGTTTCTTGATGTGTTTCGTTAACCCATCACCACTGTTTCAATTAAGTATTCTGGGATCAATAAATGGTTTGACAACAAATACTTTACCATCTCTAACAGACTTTTAACCATATATATGTCCATTTTTTCTTATTTCAACTGCCCTTTACTCAACTTTTCTCTCTTCCTCAGGCTGGTGTGAACAATTTGCTCTGATTTTCAGGCATAAGATGTGACAAGGAATCGTGATCTGAAAAGGAAACCATAGAGAGAAGCTTTTTGAGGGCGTGACAGATCTATCCATGCCATGGCCAATGTATGTCAAAAGCAATGAACCCATTCCAATGCCTCATTTCCACCCGATTTCAAGGTTATGGTAAGAAAAACACTGTACACTAATTTAACATTCGTGCAATCAGTATTTTACATGTTGAAGCTAATCCTGAACAGGGTTAAATAATTCAAACTGCCATACTGATGTTACAGTAATCTCACTCTCAAAAGTACAGTGAAAATATATGAAAGAGAATGAGTAGAAATGGGTTTTGCATTTAGATTCTGCCCTTTTAACAGTTCGATAGTTTAAATGAACGAGACTCTCTCTCTGTAGCTCTCTATCAGCTCTCCACTTATCTCACATATTGCCTTCCTCTGATCAAAGTTCCCCTCATTCTCTCTCTAGGTGGTCTTGTCTTGTCACTCACGTCAACTGCAGTCAGTAGCACACAGGCAGACCCAGTAACATGCTGATCCCCCCATTACTGGCTGTGCTTCTGGGTTATCATCATGCAGTCTGTCTGGCTTCCTTATCAGCCTACATAGCTGTGTCCATTAGTAAGTCTTTCATCTGCCTCTCTGGTCCTCTGCCACACCAGCAGGTTCTCTTTTGGCCTCCTACCTCAGAACCATTGCCTGTTTGGGGTGGGGTGGGGGTTATCTTTCATCTTTGGGGGTGGAGGTTTGGCTCTTGTTGGAAATAACGTCTGGAAGTGTAGGTTAGATGTAGTTATTAGGGCACGTGAAGGTATATCTCAATTGGTCTGAGAGTTAAGTCTGTCCTGGTGGAAACTTTTATCCTTGGGTAAATCCCATTTGCAAACTATGCTTCCTCCATCAGTGATTACATAACCTGTAAACCTCTCCACAGCATCTTTTTGTTGCACCCAGTGTGTTTGTGTGTATTTATGCAAAAGATTAAGGTTACCACAGCTTAGCGCTACCACACAATGTTGGACTTCAGAGGGACATGCAGAGGGATGAGCTCCAGATTTCAGCCCGGGTTAGACACCCAGAGTTTGAAATAGCAGTCTGGGGCTGGGTGCAGCTGTGCTTAAAAGACTAAGCTCTACCTTCACTGTTTTGACAAATCACCATTATACACAGAGCCAAACTAAATGCACTGAGGAAAAAAAACATCCAGTCTTCTGGGCTGCTCCCGGGGCTGTAACAAAGACGATATATTTATAGAGTGTAAATCAGGTCAAAATGAATGAGAGGCGATGTCCTCAACAAGTTGGCTGCTGCCCATAGTAGACCTCATGTACAAAACTAATGTTAGAGATAGAGAGATAGTTAGAGAGTTCTGTTACTTTATATAAACAAGCAACCAACTTTATATGAACAGGCTGTGTGTATTTACAAGCCCTTGACTTACAATGGAAGACTGATTTGAGCTAGCTTAATGAAAATGATCAACCTCAGTCTCAAGTTCACCAATGGGTTTTGTGTGACAGATTACATCCTCTGGACTTGTTTAATGATGCTGATATTTATTATATGCAAGTGACAAAGCTAGCCTCAACTCTTTGAAATGCATTTGTTCAGTATCACTTCTTGTTTACAAGTTTGAAGGATGCTGACTGGATTAACCTTGGTAGAAGTAATATTATGTGATTACACACACTGTCTTAACTAGACTTGATTTAGTGCAACCAAATTTAGATTCTAGTTAGTTACAAACTAACTAAGATGCTAGTGTAAACTTTAAGTTACAATTTTTGTAAGAACTTAAGAACTGCTGGTACACCCTGCTCTGATAAGGACACACGCTCAGTGCTGAGGATTTGGGTTGGAGACCTAGAGGTTTGGAGGTTCAACTGTTACATCAGTGCCTGGATAAGAAGTTGGGAGAACCTGAAGTCTATGGGACCAGGGCTTTTTGGTTGCAGCTGGAACACAGAACCTGGAGTCTTGGAGCTTGCAGGCCTGGGGTCATGCTTGGTTCTGGTGGCAGGGACCCGGTGGTAAAGACAAAAGGCACTGGCTTTGGCCCTCCTCCACCTGAGGAACTCTGCAGGGACTAATTCTCCTCTGTCAACCCCCAGCTCATTTCACCACTCACTGGGAAATCTCTGGTGTATACTTCGGCAAAAAATGGGACAATACCTTTCCGGAATGCGGAATAACAACAATACACTGTGGGAATATTACAGGGGGCAGAGAGAGGAGGAGGACTGTTCATTATAAATAAGAACGTCTCGGCATGCTTCCTGCCAGTTTGGAAAACCTGCGGTGATTTTTCTTTTCAGGTTTTGTAACGGGAGAGATTAGAATGAGGGAGGGGTCGTGTGGATTGGTGGAGTCAGCAGAGCCACTTTTCCACAGCAGAGTGAAGCAGGGCTTACTCTACATTTTGAGAAGACAGTATTGGTTAATTTAAGCCATGCGACCTTTGATGGCAAAAAAATTTCATGTTGGGGGAAAATATTTGTGATAGAAAATCTTGCGTCTGAGTGTGTGTGCATGAGCATGTATGTGTATGCAATTGTGTGTCATATTGCCTATGTTTATGCATTACATGTATGGTTTGAGCTTCTTAATTGCTTTTTAATGACCTGATAAGACATCCTGTTCCCAGCTCAGTCTGTGGACGAATTCGAGCTGGAGTATGTAATGTAACAAAGCTGGCACTTTCTCCAGCCACAAAGCTCTTGTCATCACTACCCTCCTCTACTACAATCTGCACTGTCTGCTCTGTAAGCGCCTGATGAAACACGGCTAATGTAAACTCAGCACAGTTACACCTGAGCTGCCAGATGACACCTATCATCACATACTCAGCCGCAGCTTTAGCAGAGCAGGGAAATGACTGTTTGCGAGATTAACGACACTAACAATCTCAAAAGAGGGGATTTTCTCCTTGCTCCCCTCCTCCATCCCTCCCTCCTCTTTCTTCACCTCCTAACCCAGACTTCTCATTTCACAGACTCAGCAGAGCAATTCCACTTTGTTTGTGTATGTGGCCCCAAGCTGCGTCTGCTCTTCTGTTTATGGTATGTTCATAATATGTGTGTGTGTGCATGTGCGTGCATGTGTGTGTGTGTGTGTGTGTGTACGTTCATGTTCCCACTGCATGTGCATGTTGTGCGTGTCTGTCTGTGGCTGGGTTTTCGGAGGCCATGTTTGCGGCTTTACCTCCCTGCTGCGTTTACAGGACTTTGATGCTGAGTCTGGGGAATGAGGGATGATCTCTGATGTGACTCCTCTCTTTTTCCCTCCCGCTCCCTTCTTTCTTTTCCCCCCTCCTGTTCTAATGCTTGCCACGAGATGCAGCTGGTCTCTGAGCTCATTCCTCCCGCGTCGGAGCTGTAAATAAAGGTACTCTGCTTTGCCCTCTCGCCTCTCCGCTCTCTCACACTCCCCAAATCTCCCTTCCCACTATCTTTCTCCATTCCTTGCTCATATCAGCCTAACCCTTCCTCAAGGAACACGTCTTTCTTCCCTTTTGGCTAATTTCTCCAACAAGCTGTCAACAGATCTGAAGACTGGATCTTTACACACTACATGAGTGCCCAGAGATGAATTGAGCGGTGCTGCTGGGGGGTCTTCAGTCCATAAATAATGCAACAGTATTGACGTTGTGCAGACAGTGAAATACAAATGGTGAAATGTTTCTGACAGCACACTTTTCCTGATGAAAATAGTTGTAGCTGCAGAACTGGAGACTTTCAACTCATCATTTTGAATACTTTCACTAAAATAGATGCAATGCATCCATTATATATGACTGACTATTGTGTCATGTTAAAGTGTACCTTGATTTTTTTCTGTGTATCATCATAATAGATTGAATTGTATATTTCTTGTACAGTGATTTGCCTGTACTATGGTATATAGCAGTGCTGCTGGTGTATTCAAGTTCTTTATGGGCATCAGACAGAAGTCTTAGAAATGGTACAGGCCTAAATGGGTGCTGGCCAGCAGCAGCTTACTTATTCCTAGCATGTTCCTGGACAACAAGGCTTGGATTGATGTCCGCAGCTGGGGCCACGTTGTTTGGCTGCTGAGACAGCTGATATGTTTGTAGTTTACCTGATGTGAAACACTTGTCTTCTCTCTGCTCTCCATTGGCCTGCTGAGGGAAACTTTGAATGGAAGACATTTCGCTCTCTGGGAACAAACAAGCACACACTCGGTGAGAAAGTGCTCATTTGTCTTGTTTGTGCTGTATGCCTACATGTGTTATTGTCTCAGGAGGGTGACCTGCAGTTTCTCTACAAGGTCTGACGCAGGCTGGAAGCATAAACACTGTTTATGTGCTTTATGAGCAGGTAAAGCACTCAGCAGCAACAATAAATGCCACGAAAGTGATTTTATGATGAGCCTGTTCTAAGTGAATACACAGGCCTCGGAAAGCCCTCTTGGCTGACCTTGGACTTTTTTTTTCTGACATGTGCCACACAGCTCCACCTATCATAGTGAAAGCCAGATCCTGCTGATCAGAAATGCTCCAACACAATGCAGCAGCTCAAAGCAAGTCCAGGAAGGAAGAATTAGCAATACATCCTCTATAGAAAACTCGGGGCCAGGCTGTTGTATCGTTACACATAACACATCCGTTTATTCAATTAAACCTGGTCAATTTATCACAGTCTGTCACCGGGCTTCATGGGCTTTTCTACACTCTCGCCAATGTTCAGTCTTGTTTGCTCACATGACCCACCAAAATGAGCTTGATTCCTAAAATATGTGAAAACAACACAAGTGATATGCCATATTCCCACACAGTGGTTGAAAAAAAGTTCAAGATGTGCGTAAGAATGCTGTTGTTTGGCGTGGTCGTTTGACCCCTTGGAGGATGTTCTTGTTGAGTGTGGCAGACAGATAAAATGCAGCGGTGGTTTGCGGCTGACGCGGCCCAGTTCTTTTGGCACAGCTTGAATCTCACGTCTCCTCTGCGCTCTCACAGCGAGAGGCACAATTGCGGTCATGTTCCTCCGACATAAAAGGATGTGCCTAATTAAAAAAAATCTTAATTGCAAAACTAGATGCAGCCAGCTCAAAGTGGGGAGACATGCTGGGGATTAGCCCAAACTCGTTCACCCATCCCATGATGACAACTGCTGGGACCCATGACAGTTCCCAAATATAAAAAGGCTGGATAACATGCATTTGGTTGACACTTTGAATAGATTTACAGACTCTGTTTCAATTTCACTGTAAAATCAATCTTCAAGCCCATAATAAATACGATACTTTTTACATTATTGAGCATTCGCATTTGATCCCATCTTGTTGCTAAGGAAATATTTGTAAACACATGCATGCAACAAAAAGCTGTGAGAGTCCGTGGCTCATATTTGTATTGATATATTTGTGCTGTGGTACTCTTTGTTAAACAACATCCGGACCTTGGTGGGTGATGGAGGCTTCTATAATGGCAGAATGACACTCCACACTAATTATGAGGTTGTAAACATACAAAGCCCTGCAATGTCCTAGATGTCACAAACAAAAAACATATTGGGCACTAACAAACAAGACTGTCACGATGTGGTGTCACCATGCTCCCCCTGAAAAACTTGGCTTCAGCCTTCCTGAAGATCTTGTTAATGGGGTTTCAGATATGTCCTTTCCGAGCCACAAGCTGTAATGCAATTTCTGGTTTTCTTGGCCTGAATACCATGTCAGAATTTGTCAACAAATGTAATGCTTGTAATGACTGGTGAGCATCCTTGTGATGTTATTTGTGTGGACTGTTCCAGGTAACATCCCCTGAACACAGTGTGGGGGAGAGGTGGGCTGGGAGGTGCGGTCAGAGGCAGGGATCCACCTGGCTGTGAGGCCACTGACCTGAAGTGACACAGACATATCAAGTGGAGGGGAAACAGGAGAAAGAGAACCGCTGTATATTAAACAGGATTAGACTATTTAGTCTATTCCATTACATTCCAAGGACATATTGATATCCCTGAGCGAAAGAGTCTGCTGCAGAAGCCACAGTAGAATTAGAGTGTTTGCAGCATTGGCTTGAATTTGATGTTGGAGTTGATGTGGTGCAAAAGGTAGATGTTGCTGTGCAGACTCACACTCCAGTGTGGTCACTCTACTGCAAGTGTGTGTGTGTGTGTGTGTGTGTGTGTGTGTGTGTGTGTGTGTGTGTGTGTGTGTGTGTGCATACATCCTCATCTGTTTTTCTAGTGTGTCCCAATGCTTGCACATATGTGTTACAAATAGTACTGATGAATAATTACTAGTCAGCTTTTAGCCATTAGTTAGGCCAAGCTGCCTTGTGACTGACAGAAGTCATTTTTAGGATTAAAATGCTCAATTCAATTTGATTCAAAATGTCCTTGCATGGGTTTTGCGCACAACTTCTCTGCACAAACCCGCGTCTTTGTAAATCATGCAAGGAAATAGTATTTAGAATTATATTTTTCCTCTTCAGTTGAAGGTTTGTTGGCCTTGTATTTGATATTTTAAAGCTAATCATGCATGCTTTCCTGTGATTGTCAACCTGACACAAGGTGAAATTCTCTGATACTGTGAAAAACACTCTTCTAGCAGGTTAAATTGACCAGCACATTCACACTACAAGCAATTTGCCATTTGCCAGAGGTCCATTTATTTTCTTACAACAAGACAAAATGCTAACAAAAGAAGCCAGTGTTCACTACAGTTGCCTTGTTTCCTCATTTGTCAGTGCAGGAAAGTTGGCAACAGCTGAATATTACGTATTGGGAGTATATTGCCTTTCGCAAATTACATTACTATCTCTCTCAGCCATTATTGTTACACCATTGTTGCTATAGGCTAGAGTGAGCAACCATTGTGTGACAGCAGAATGGCAGTGTGGTTCCCAGCAGAGTGATACAGTTTCATTAAGGTCTGGTATGATTCTGCATCCATGCATACACACTACAATGTATTGTACTTGTGAGTGCATGGTTGTGTCTTGTGTGCGTGATTTTTTCTTCATGTAATGACCCTTCAATTAAACCGTGTCAGATGGTCCCTGTCCGTCCCTGGAGGTTCGGCTCCTGTGACGCCAGACAGGCAGAGCAGAAGCCGGGCGCTGACCAGTGGCACTGGGAGGTTAGGAAGTCTCACAGCCCACTGGGAGCTCCTGCTGTTTAGATTAGGATGATCTCTAGCTGGCCATCCCAGGGCCAAGGGATATCACCACTGTCATCTGTTCTGTTTCTTCACAGGCACACAACATGCGTGCAGCGTGTGCATGAGCTTTGGTGGCCTGTGTGTGTGTGTGTGTGTGTGTGTGTGTAAAGGGATGAGGTCTTTCTTTAAATATGGGGAATCAGGCAAACTAAATATCACATTGCCTGCATGCTTGAAAAAGAAAAAAATTAGTGTGAAATTTAGCCCTGTGACACTGTGGTTACATAATACCATATAAGAAATGCTCAGTCCATTTCCAAGAATTGAATTAGATTTGACAAGGCTAAGGTGTCTGCAGATGTGTGTGTGCGCGCGCATGTGTGTGTGTGTGTGTGTGTGTGGGAGCTACACAAGGTCCTGGCAGGTTGTTGATTCAAGGGAACAGCACGCGTGAATAAGGTTTAACACTTTATTGGCTGTTCTGTAACTTTGAGCTGCACCACTGACAAGACAGGGGCAGGATTTCAGTATCGTTTATCAAAATTATTTAACCTTGATCTTAAAGCACCTCAGTCCAACTGAGATCCAAAATCTTGTTTGCATGGGAGACCTGGAAAAGAGGGCAGCTGCACACGCACAAACAAATCCTCCACTATAAAATCCCCGTTAACAAAAACGCCTAAAATGGCACAGTAATTCAACAAAGTGAGATCATGCGTATCTCACTCAATAAAAGGATAGAGACTCTGTTTTCACTAGAGCCACCCACATTAAATTTCTTTGTTTCTGATGGCAAATAAGTTTCGGAGGGGTCAGACTAGGCCACAGCGAGGAAAACATCTTCATCAAGGCAATAACAACTCCCAGCTAAATCTTCCATTCCTTCAACTGCAGCTTTGAAGTTGAAACAAAAAAACGATTATTGAAGGTTCAAGTCTCTCAGGCAAGTCCGTACAGGGCTCATAAAGGATGTATTGCTCGTCTCTGTCTGTGCTTGTGATGGAGGGAGTACAGTGACATCACGAGAACACTGGTAATAGTAACCCAAGTCTGTCGCTGTGAAGAACTTGCCAAAAGATTAAGCTCTAATACCGGACTCGCCTTGATGTAGGACTTCAATGAAGTCTTCTCTTTTCACGCCACCTGTACGCGTGAGTGTGTGCGTGGGCGTTTGCGTGCGTCTTTCTCTCCGTATATGAGTGTGTATGAGGGCATAGGTGCGATCCTGCAAATTCACGTGTCTCTGCAGCAAGGTGACGATAAGCATTCTCTCGTGTGCTCTTAATGCGGCGTGGCTGTGTTGCCATAATAAACTGTATTAATGTGACACGCCATGTGGTTAAGTTCTTCTCCGCTCATGAGGTCATCTCAGGCCCGTTCTCAGCTATCTAAGAAACAGTTGAAACATTTATACAGTTGTCAGCACCCCTAAACCTCTCCTCCAAACACACACACTCTCTCTGAATCTGATAGGATATAAAACTCAGAGATCGTCATACAAGCAAGACTTAAGTCGAACTTTTCCCTTATTGGCCATGTCAGAAAATGTTTGGATTTTTTGGTATTTGGGCCATAAAATGTTTTTTTTTTTTTCCCTGTTTATGGAGCTTCCCGTGAAAGCACCACATTTCAAGAAGAGATCAAGGGCAGTTTATTACGACATAACAAGACCACGGGTCTCACAGTTTGTTTAAGGGCAAATTTCAGTGACACAACAGTGTCTTTTACCCCACGTTGCTGTAAAAGTGCCCTGTTATGTGGTCAGTTGTCCATGGTGTCTTTCATCTTACTCTGAATGTCCTTACAGATTGTCTTTGGCCTGAGCAATGTGATGGCACTGTCCATAACGAACTGATGAGCCTGAAGGCAAAGATGTAACTGATAGGGTTTCTTTCTTTTTTTTTTTTTTAGCCAATGCATCACCTCCAGCTGCTTGTTATGGTGTGTGAAGCTTGCATACAACTCTTCCTCTGCTCAGAGAGTAAAACGAGATTTGGCATCTAAGAGATCCTCCCAAGAAAATCACAATAATCATAAACAAAAGAGGCGCCATTTCCTTGTGGTTTCTTGCATTGCACATCTGGACTTCCCTCAGATTAAACATCCCGTATGTGACCTGAGCTGGAAACGATTTGTTCACCGGCAGTACCGTCATCCCTGCCAAAAGGCAAAGAAAAGGGTGGGGGGAGCAGTGAGGAGAAGCGGGTGATGACTCTTGTGAAAGGATACAGCGGGTATACAGAGTTCATTTGGCCTTAAGTCTGGTTGGATAGTAGTATGATACTTGTTCGTGTTTGAAGATGTAATCTTCCATTTGATTTCCATTCAGCAGGCAGGATGGGAGGGTGCCAGTCGCCTGATCCCCTGGGCTACCACATCCCACCCATATCAGGGTCAAGCAGGCTCTCCTGTAAACACTGATTAAATGCACTGGAAATTGTTCCCTGGCTAAAGGCTCGTTCAGACAGGAGGCAGCAGGATGGAGTGACAACACATAGAAAAGGAAGATAACGACAGTATATGTGACTGACATGAAATTATATGTCATGCATTTGTGTTTGTGTTTAATTTATAAATGAGACTCAAGTGAAGCTCACTCTGTAAATCCCTTTTCAGCTGTGTTTGGTCTGAAATTCACTGCATTCTCTTAATCTACCAGTTCGGTGCAGCCTCCTCATGCATCTTCGCTCTTCACAATATACAGCATTCGTTTAGTTTAGTGTGTTTATTTCCACAAATAAACAAGTTTCAGCTGCAAAGGGTGAACATAGGCATTTTCTCTCTTTTTCTTTTACTCCACTAGTCCTCCTGTTTATTTCATGGTCTTTAAAAATGGAATTGCAAAAGGAAAACATGTGCCATACATTGTTAACATAATCAAAACATAGATATCCATGACTGTGACTATCTCCAGAAAGCCCTTCCACCAATTTAACCGTATTAAGATAAAGCATCTAAAACAGATGCCACAGGTTCAGAAGACACTACTGAGTTGGTTTCATCAGCTTTATTACCTCCAGACAGAGAAAGAAAGGGAGACTGATGTTGGTATTGGCTTGAACACAATGATAAGTTCTCATATTTGTAATACTTCCAGCTTGATTCCAATTTGAAACTAAGATTTACGATAAAAAAACAAACTCACATACTGGCTGTAAAATGACCACAGAAAAGGCAAAAAAATTGAAGGCATTATTATAAAAATTTGACTTATATTGTCCTGGGTTCTGCATGGTATCCAGTGTATCACCACAGTCAAATGATTCCAGCACAAACAGAATGAAAACATATGGCTGTCTGAGGAATCCATGGTTTTGCTTAAAGCGCGTTGCGAGGTTCCCCAGAGCGACTCCATTAGTAGTGTGGGAAAACAAATCTATGGAGGAGCCCTTAAATGAATATCTGAAAACAGCAATTAGGTCATTATCTGTGCCAACACCAGTCTCACGATACACACAGCTCCACTCGCCAAACTCAGCCAGATAGTCTGAATGAATCAGGAGATGAATACTTTATTTTGCACATGGATGCCATCATGTTTGAGGCCAGCATGACAGGCTGGGTATTTTTTAGGAGATTGGTGGGGCAGCTCTGAACTGCCCATAACCCTGCAGGGCACTGAGTGGCCGCCTTTTTAGATAAGGACAAAAACTGAGGGAATCATCAGGTTAAAAGCTTCAAACTAATGAGATGGAAATTATGTAATTAGGTTCATCTGTTGTTCATTTGGAGGCCCAAACCTAATGCAGTGACTCTACAGGGTGTATGGAGTGGAGTTTGGAAATATTTTACTACACCGCTGGATGTAAGCATGTAGTATCTCAAGTTCATTGTTTCCTATTCAGCTTTAAATTGCAGCTATTACAGTATTATGCACTGTGCCACCTGCACTTTATAAGATCTTCATAATTTAGCCAATGTGATTTGAGATTTTATGGCTGTCCCATCAAAACAACAATCATTGGAACTTGTGTCGACTTTGGGGTTGATGCAGAACAGCAATGTCTCCTCGAGCAATAAACCTCTGTCAGATCACCCTGGCTTGGCAGGCAAAATAGAAATAACAAAATACGGTACAACATTTTTGGGTTTGGCTGCAGAACCGGAGATGCCATGTTTATGCTTCTGCCATTTAGATGTATAATTAAATGCTGGTTTATTGATTCCCAGTTGTTTCGTGAGCTTGAATTGTTTTCCTGCGGTTTTCAAATCATTTTCAAATTGGGCCCTAAGAATAACAAAATGACAGGGTATGTAATTTTGGAACAGACCCTAGATCCCAGTGCTATGCTGCAGTTTTTTAATGGATAAATAGTGGGATTGTCCCATTCTAAGACCAACTGAAATATTTGTGAATGTTGCCTAAAATGCATAATTAGTGGTGAGAGGTCTGCAGAAATGCTGATTATTTGAAAAATCTCCCCTGAAGGCTCCCCTTTGTTTTGAGCATATGATACTCTTTTTTATTTTTCACCAGCTTCTGTGGATTGTCAGTGTTTCTTGGCTGTTCTACCTGTTCTACTTATAGCTCAGTGTAGTACAGTAATGGGCTTGAATGTAAGACTTTAGATGGTCATTATCATATAATGAGTTAAAATTTGTTTTGGGCTCAAATGAACTGGTTCAGTTCTCCTGTACTTTATGAAAACCTGGATCAAAGACGTGCCCTCCCTGCACGGTGCCAAATTTGTTTAAGATCTCCAGTTGTTCAAAGGAAGCATCGTTGATGGAAATTTGGGAATTGATTTAAACTAACCTCTTGTACATTTGTACTTTGATTAAAATTGTCTACCATTATGTGTGGGGCTCTTGTTTAGCATAAAGGAAAATGCAGTCTATCCCCTCAAATTTATATGCTTGCACCTTATATGATGCTTTGCCAAGTATTTGTCACACTGTATGTTGGAGGAAGAGGCTTCTGCAAGGTTATGATGATAAATTAAGTATAATGGGCATGTAGAGTCAGAGTTAAGACAACACGTGTTATCTTAACACACATTGCTTGGTAGGTAAATATACTAAATCCACCACCCAAGGCTTCTACTGTAGCCCACAGCACAGCAGGATGAAAATCAAAACTCCTATGGCATGCAGTGCAACTTCAGTTTTCTCTGTAGCATGCACTGATGTAAGCAAAGGGCAACCTTTGCATCCAGCACTTGGTGTTAAACATATATGCTCTCAAATATTTCAGGTATAAGTTAATGAAACTTTTCCACATGTGCTGTTGTAGCCACTCCTCATCATTGGCCTGGAAATGCAGCTATCTTCATTTAGAATGGAAGAAACACATTGCTTGCCAATGTGCATTGCTTTTCATTAGTTTTAGAAGTTCCTAGTCAAGATCTATGCTCCTTTTCACACATAATCAAATGGAGTCAAGCAAATCTGTTTTTACTTGACCCTATGTGTCCTGTTTGCCTCCTTAAAATATGGGTCATAATTTGATCAGATTGCTTTTGATTTGGAGGCTGTGCACAGCTATTTCCATTTGAAAGTGCTGCAGAAAAATTGCACTAATCCTGCCAAATAGGATTTCCACTGTTTTCCCTATTCTCTCTCTTCTACTGTCTCTCTTCCTCCCACTTTCATTCTTTTCTGTTCCCTTCTCATCTGCAAGCTGAAACTTCCCGGAGTGCACTGTGTATCTGAGGGGAAGATTAGGAACACCCTCGTTGGCTATTGTCCTGCAGCTCGTCAGGGTCCCTGCAGGGAGCTACTGAAACATTTGATAGCGGTTCCTAAAAAGAGGCAGAGCATTTTTTTTTCTTCATCTCAAGCCTTTTATCAGCTGCCGAGGCTTCCGTTGAGGTCACTACCTCTCTAGTCCCCCCCACCGCCACCATCATCCCAATCAGCCAACATGACCCAACATCATCTAAATGCTGTAGCAGGGTCATTACACCGTAATGAATGAGGAAAGGAAAGAGAAAACAAGAGAACACAAAAGTGAAACATGGGAGAGTGCAGTTTTTTTTTTTGCCTCAGTCATCTATCTGTCTTAACTTTAACAAAAAAAAAAAAAAAAAAAAAGACAGACCTGTGATTTTGAGGGGAAAAAATTTAATGGTATGTATGTATGTAAAGTATGTAGGATGTAAAGGATGTAAACTGATAAAATGGAAAACATGAACGTGTTTTCCGGTGAAAATGAATGAATTCTTTGTTGAGGACTATATGGTATATGAATCCACTTTATGTGTGTCTGTCCTCGGGCAATGCTGAGAGTGGAGCAGTTGCAGATGGCTCATGTCAGGAAACCACAGGCCCAAAAGGGATCCCTCTCTGCCATGCATTTAGTATACAAACTACAAAGGCAGGCTGCGGTCAGCACACCCTTGTGAAAGGGGCTAAAATAGTGTCAGCTCTGCAGGATGTCCAATAGACTACAAGCAAGCCGAGGAGAGCAGAACAGAAACCTACATGTGAAGGGCTGAAGACAAGCGTAACACTCCTTCTTCTTGAATGAAAATTGCAGCGATAGAAAAATGTGTTCATATTTGCTCTTATAAAAACATATTTTTCCAATAAATGTGCTCAAATGTAACAATTTCATTGCTGATGCACAAAATTAAAGCCATTTGAAACATAAATGACCATGGGACTACAGGCGTTTTTGGCATCTCTGTGCATGCATTTCATATAACAAAATGTCAAAACATTTTGTCAACATATTGTTAAACTTTTATTTGTCCAGGGTGTGGTATTTCACTGCCCTGTTTTGTGTTCATAAAGCTGAACACATTTAGCTGCCCAATGCAACCAGTGCAACCATAGTCTTCTACTATTGACCACTAACCACCCCATTGGGACAGAGGGGGTTAAGAGTCCTGCTCAAGTGCATCATGGCAGAGTGTTTTGGGGGGAGTTGTGGATAGGGAATGTCACAGGATAGTTTTGGTATTTTTCTGCACAGGCCATATTAAAATGTTGATACCCATCATTTATAACTGTATGTATTGCAACCTCACTGCTAGCTTCAGTGACAAGAAACTGCTTGCAGCTTCTTGCTAGCCTGCAACAAAGTCCAAAAGGGGAATTGATTTTGGCCTCAAAAACCATTATACTTTAGATGTTTCTTTTTGAAATCAGGAAACTCACAGCACAGTCAAATGTGTATTGAAACTGTCCATCCAAAAACCGGTTCAAAGTAGTGGGTTTTATGTTTTATTTAACGTTTAAGATGATACATTGCTGTGTATACATCTACACCAGGGGTAATCAACTAAAATTGCAAGAGGTCCAGTAAGTCAAAACTCCTGCCCTGCTGAGCTTGAGCCCTACAAATACAGGCTCGTGCTTCTTGTCAGACCAAGGAAACCAGTTCAGTTAACATTTTTATTGAACAAAGTAATGCATCTCACCCCCTGAGGTCAATTCGATATGCATCTTGACACCTGATCAATGATACAGTGCATCTAGATAGAGAAGAAATCTTGACAGATTGACTAAATCCAGTGACAGGGGAGAGGGGGGATATGATGAATGATGTAATTGAGGCTGAAAACAAGTGTCCTGACTGTTGAAGGCTCGCGTGAAGATACAGCAGAGTGATAAGTTTCCCGTCACCAAATGATCAACATTTTAATATGGCCTGGATTGAAAAATACCGAACCTTTCCTTAAATTATTTATTGTACACCCAGATTATCTTAGCCTGAACTCTCAGAAGCCCACTTTCCTAATGTTAAGGCTACATGAGATTCATAGGTCAAAACCACCTCCATTCTCAAGAAGTGTGTATTAGTAAAGCTCCAGTGTAAATTGGTATGTCAGCAATGCTACTCCTGAAATCTGTCTTACACTGTGTTTGATTAGGACAAATTCACTACTCATGTTTTGCCAACAGCCCAGTTCAGTTGTTCCTTTCTCTGAACTAGACATTGTGAGAACCCAGCTGTGCTGAGACCTGACTTGCCATTCCACACTGATTAGAAGCCAACCCGTGTTTGACCACTATTAGTTGATTGTGGTATGCCTCTCTGGCCTGGTCTAACCTTTGATAATCATGCCTCAGTGATATTCACTGAGATGAGGTATAACAGGGTTGGTATTGAATTAACTAATGATAAAAACAGATTGGGGCTCAATCCCTCCAACACAGGCAATAACAGTCAATGTAGCCCTAAGTCACTACAATCACAGGCTGGCTCCAACTTTTAGCATTGTTTTTGTGTCAGAGTTGGCATTCCTGTAATATTAAAACATTCTTGTACAACAGGACCTGTTTTCCAGCCCAGACCTGAAAGGATGTGATTAACAATGAGGTGCCATGAGAGAGGGGTGTGATGGATTTTCTACCATTTTGGCTCGCTAAGTATGAAGCTACTCTCACTCCTCCATGTACCCAACCAGGTATTATGCTTTGCTTCATACTTGGGCAATTTGTTCATAATTCTGCACATAAGCTCTCTGAGCCATCATATATTTATTACACTTGGCAAGCTCCAGATATTTCAGTTTGACCCACAGTAGGTGGAATAGGGATGCTTTATTTATTTCCTGGCCACAACTATAGGTCTGCTATTATACTTATCTAACATGTGAATATAAAAGAGTCAAAGGACAAATCACACTATTTCACTATTTCAGGCTTTGGTTATACTCTATCAGATCTATGCCCTCTTCTTACTCAGATCCAACTACAAAAACAAGATGGATTTTATAACAGTGCTCTTTGACTCAGGTTAAATTACTATCTTAACATTTGACCAGAGCTGTGACAATGCAAGAGTTACAATCCAACCGGCAGGATAACACCTCCAGGGGAAAATGCAGGCCAAATCAGATGAGGTGAGAACAAACTCCGAGGTAATCTGTGATGATGTGACCCCAGCAACAGCACACCAACGCTTCAACCAGAGTGAAACGTAACCTCAGGACGACCCATGTGGGAGTAAATGTGAAAAACATAACAGAAAGTGCAGAGTAGAGCAAGTGTGAGTAAAGCTGATCTCTTTGGTTTGCATGCCTTCCCTCTTAGGTCTGAGGGCTAATGCAATAAGCTAGCATGAAGCTCCAGTGATATCACTTACAGAACCTGGACATTTACCAAACTGCATGGTCACAGCTCAACTAAACAGGCCATAGTGGAATACTGAAAATGACCTCGAGGCAGGGTAATATTACTGTGGTCAAACATTCACACGGGCGCTTGGTGAACCCAGCATAACCTCTGACCAGTGTAATCCAAAACTTTTGTAAGACTTTATAGCAGCTTTATTCCAGGGTATTAACCTATCTATTAACGTTTGCAAAAAATATGGTAAGAATGCAATAATAATCCTCTGCAAGCGCTTGGTGTAAAGCTGTTGTAAAAGTACAGTACATAGTCTGTATTGTACTGTTACAATAATGAGGTGAATAAGGTGATTTCTTGAAATACAACAGTCCTATTTATGTCCTATTAAATGTTTCAGTAACTTCTTCCATTTCTCCTCTGTGAGAGACCCCACAGCTCAGCAATCCCGTCTGCCTCACCCAATTTCCCAAAGTCTTTGTAGACCGGTGCACCTCACTTGTGTCTCTGACTGAAGAATGAGTGTTTTCTGGGGATGTAATCTAAAGGAATCCTAGCCATCTGACATGGGATATTTCCTGTACCCCTGAAGCCATCCATTCCTAAATAGAAATGTACACAGAAGAAGAGCTATGGCCAGAATGGGCAATGCCCCCAGGAATGACAGGGGGTGGGTGACACATTCCTCCCCTTCACAGCTGTATTTTCAGCACAAATCTCCCTCAGTAAATACAGTGCAAACACGCTACAAACTAGAGGGCACTCGGAAAAGCGCAAACCTACACCAACACTGGACAATTTTCCAGCTTGAAAAGCTGCAGCCAACGTAATGGTTTGTGTTTTGTTTATCATTTGCCTGCTGGGCTTGATTTTCCGACAAAATGGTACGAGTGTAGTTCTGTTTAGCAGCTGAAGTGGAAGTCCCAGATGTAGTTTTCCACCAACGGCATGAACGCAGCATAACAATTATCACTAAGCAGTTGTCTAATAACAAAAATCCCACATACAGACCACCGGCAAAATCTAATCAACTGATCCATGGGCCAAGGGCCATCGGTCCACCACATTTCAGTCAAAACTATCTGCAACTTCTTGAGATATCTTTTTAGCAACAGCATAACATAACCTTCATATTGCTTTGTTGGCAAAGATTATTAAGCAGCTAAATTCACATGAATCATGAAAATAGCACAAATTAAAGTCTTTTAGCCAAAAATTGGTATGGATACATCCATCAATAATGTGCTGCAGTTACATTAGTTTTTAAAGCAGGTTAAAGATGCATTAACTGTGCAGGTGTGAGTGTTTCAAAATCAAATTTTGTTTGCACTGAGGTCTAATGAGTCAGATGACATTCTGTGGCAGTCAGGCTCATCAAATCCAAACTCAGATTTGCCCAGTTAATGTATCCTGCTGTGCTGACAAGATTTGGTGGGTTGAAGACAAATTTAACCATGGCTATGTTTACTCAACTAATTTAAGGCCTATAAAATATAGTTTCACACAACAGCACAAGTCCTGCAAAATGATGCCAAAATCGTGTAAATGTTCTCAAAAGAATGACCTTAAAAGAAAATAAATAAGTTGCGACCTATTTATCTCTGTGAAATCAAATCCCAAAGCTTATTTTGCTAATCAGGTTGTACATGCAAACTAGCTGGTGAGCCTAGTGACTGGTTTCAAGTATAGCTTTGTGGTATATTTTAGAGAAAGGATAGTTGTTAATTAACTAGTATAAGCAGTGATATATTTCATATTCTGTTTGAGTAAAAGATGAAATTATTATTAAGGTGATTCATACCATTCTAGGCAGATTCAACCATCTGCCTAGATAACATGGAATCAATAAGATGAAGTCAGACAAAGATAACATTAAATTACCACTTCTTGTGTTCCCTTTTTAACAAGCACACAGTTTTATTGTTTCATTGTCCATGTATACATCAAATACTTAATCTGCTTTTTTTAGGTTTGTGGTTTATCCGCATTGTGAGACACAGTTCAAAAGTCAATTATTTAGTCAAAACTGTCACAGTCATTACTCACTCTGCTGTGTTAAAATAATAATAATAAGATTATTAATTCATGAAATTAGATTTGGGAAAAAGTCTCATTGTGAGTGGTGATCCAAAATGCTTCTGAAAGATTAGACTGGTGCAGACACTGAAACTCAGGTCAATAAAACAGACACTTTCTACTGACTTCTCTACCCACTTTTATTTTGACACAGTTGAAGTTATTTTCCCAAAATTTCAATTACACAGCACAGGGAAACTCCATAATTAGTCAAAATGCTCTGTCTTGTATAATAAGTATGCGTCTCCATTAAATCAGAGCCCACCTGTCAGCAAAAGATTTTGTTCTCCACTTGAAGCCATATCCAGGGCTTACTGGATTACACATGAGAAAAAAAAAATCATTTTTCAGCCCTTTTCCTTTAAACTCTCTGCATGTTATGGGCATTGCTTGCAGTAAATCTTTTCCTTCTCACATCCAGTGGGGGTCCTGGTGCACACTGCTGTGCGCCTGTCATCTATAGTGAGCTTGCCGGCTCCTCTTGGTCCCAGACGACCCCTTTACACAGTGGCCCTGCCAGCAGGACTCAGGCCAGCCTATTCTCCAGGCCCTGACAGCCACAAAATAGAGTCCTTGACCCAGAACACTAAACTATATCCAGTATGACAAAGGGGCAGATGGAGCTGAAAAGAAACAGATCTTGCAGTGTTTTGTGGGTTAAAGAGAATCGTGTAATAATCCAGCTCTGTAACAAACCCTGTGACAACACACATCCAATTTACATTGAGCTGTTTCTCTGTTTTCTCCTTTATTTTCTGCTTAATGGTGCCAATGAAGACATACACTTACAGTACAGTGTACACTTTATCCAACAGTGATGTGATGTTGTGGATATGTAGCCATGGAACTGACATTGGGATACCAATAGTTTTGGAGTTATGTGTTGTCTTTATTATTCTACCCCAAACATCTATCATGAGCAGTTATATTTACTGAGGTAGATAATTTATCCCTTCATAAAAACACATGAAAACATATGTGAAACACATGTGAATTCACATGTAAAAACCCACATAAATTAAAACTAGTTGTGCTTTTTTGGACAAATGTTGGCTTTTATGTTTAATAATTTTTCCCATTCTATTGTAACAGCATATGACACGAGTAAAAAATGCTGTTCTTCCACAAGTTAATTTCTTCCACACATATGTTCATCTGTTATTACATATGACAATATTTGTTTTACATGTGAAAACTTTAAACTACATTCGCTGAGACTGAAATGCGGACCATGTAGAACCAAAATGTGACAGCTGCATCAAATATGGATGTAATTTAGTAGTATTTCACAGGTCTGCTGGACCGCCCAAACACATGCATATTCTACATGATATGTATTGTGGTTGATTCTACATTTCATTCTTAGTAAATGTTGCTTTAATTTCATAGTGACAAAGAGACACTTCAGAAATGGGCAATTCCATGTTTCCATACATGGTATGAAAACTGACATAGTCAAAAAAACAAAACTGTTCTTTAAATTCACGTGGGTTTTCATGTGACTTTTTAAAACAAATAAGCATATTCATTTTTAAGGCACCACAATTACTAGGAAACTCTGTATTTGGTAAAGTGTTAAACAGATGGAGAAAAATAACAAGAACATAATGCCTGCTCTATTAAGTGAGGAATTTTAAATAAAAGATGTTTTTCAGAAGTGGAAAACCTACACCTCCCCATACAGCCCCTCATTGCTTTTTTTTTTTTTTTGTTCTTTCTCTCTCATTTTCTCACTCCAGCTGTCCCATGTCAATACAAAAAGTCAGGTGGTTAAAGGGTGTCACGATATCGTTTTTTTTTTCCTTCTTTTTTTTCCAGTTTCTCTCACAGCTGAGAATGATTAGGTCATCACGTTGTCCTTTTGTTAAACACGGGACGCCAAGTGAGCTGAGGTGGGGAGCATGCTGGGGCCGGGGTAGGACTGCAAACGGATGACATCAGGACCCTGAGAAACGATATCACTACTTTGAGCAAAAATAATCTGTCACAGCCATTTGGAGTTAAACAGGAAGAGGTCGGCTGCCCACCTTAAGCCCACAGCTAGCTACACCCCCAGTGGTGCCCCCAATCCTCTGCCCCATCAGCACCACCTCTCTCTAAATGCGCTCAACACAATGATGTTATGAGAGAACACATGCCCTTCCAAGGCTTTGGAGGGGGGGAAATGACTCACTGGGTCTTCACTTTGCGTACTGTACTATAAACACAGCACTTCGTGGAAGTGCTGAGAGCTTTTTGGAACTGGGAGGGCCATAGTGTCAAAGTCCTTTAGTGTGTGTGGCATACATTATGTCCCGTTAGGCTATGCTACACCTCTGATGACTTCTTCCTCCTCTCTCCAATCTGGGGTCTGAAGTCTCGATTAATTTGGTGTCTGGCATGTAGTCTATTGTTGCCATTCCACAGAGAGCTGGGGAATTTGGGAAGCATTCCGATTTTGGAGGGACCCCCTGACAGCTGCTCTACTACTTGGGCAGAGTCCAGACCCCTATCTTGTGGTCTGTGAAAGCTCCTCCAAAGGCCTAATTGCACTTCAGAAGTTGAGCTTTGTTTTCCCTCTGCTCTCACCCAACATAAACTTGTCCAGGAAGATCCTAAAAGCCCATTTACAGAACCTCCTCCCTCCCTGGTAAAGCTCTCAGCGCCTGCTGTCTGCATCACCAATTAAAAGAGTGAGGGCATGTGACATAGCTTGATGTTTGAGCATCTGTGCCCATCTGTGTGTGTGTGTGTGTGTGGTTGTACGCGCATGCCTGCAGGTCTAAGAGGGCCATGTGTCTGTGTGTCTCTGGATGTTTACTCGGTTACTGCTGGAAGTGCAAATAGTCTCACACTGAAAGGAGTAATAAGTCTGAGGGTCTTGAGAAGCGGAGTTATCAAACTGCATCTAGTTCTCCCACAGAACGTCTGCTGCAGGACTCAGTTGGGGCATGTGAAGCATGTCCCAAAACAACCTTTAAACTTAATATACACACATAAACACTGAGACACACACAATTATTCATAGTGTAATCTTACCTGCAGCAGATGAGGCCCTTTCTCAAAGAGTTCACTGAGTGAAAAATATGTCGTAAACTTTCTTTGATCAGCGCGAGACATTAAAAAATAAATGGCTCAGCTGTGCAGTTAATGCCGCGTTAACAACAAACAGACAAGTTTTCTCTATGTGCTATGGAAAGACATAACAACAATGCTTTCAACTGGTGTTATATCAAAAACCAAATTCGACACTGCCCGTAAAGTCTCAAACTGATATAAAATACAGACCAAATTACCATGTCTAAGAAAATCAACTAAAACAGCACAAAAGCATGCTAGATAGTTTGTTTAAGCCTGTTATAAAGTAAGACATTTCACTTTGGTATAAATGATACATAATTGTCACCAGCCTAATCCCCATGGGAGTGCACCTGTGAGTGTACCAGCTACATCAGTGCCCCCAGTTGTCTGTTGTCAGCATCACCATCCCTGCTGGTTGCTGGGGTCCCAGTTCACAGCATTGCCTTGACTATTAACTCTGAAGTATGAACTAAAGTAGCGTGTCAATAGAATAGATCATTCTGGTAAAAGGTATCTGCTTGTTTTGATATCTGACTTATATATACTTTACAGTCCAGAGCACCAAAGGTTTGAATGGAAATATGCCTTGAAATAATTATGCAGTGCCTGAAAATTTATAAATATGGTAGCAGATCATACCATAAAATGATACCTCTGATGGGAAATAAATTCTTCATTGATTTCATCACTGTGATGTCTTATACTTTAGAGCTATTATTTTTGTCAAACCCTTGACAATGGAGAGGGGGGCAGCTGATGTCCTTATATGCAGTACTCACAGGTGGATTTACAAGGGAGTATGATTGTTGAGAACTAATCATGTTATACCAAAGTAAATATCACTTTTAGTAGTTTACACAAAACTGTGTAAACAATCTGCAAGGCTTCAAATCATCACATTAACATGATTACATGGCTAAACCAAATGTGAAAGAGAACATGAATGGAAGAAACTGTTAGGTGTCCGTTTTTTTCTTTTCTTTTTTTGTTTGTTTGTTTGTTTGTTGTCTATAAAATGCCTACCAGACAAACTAAGCTAAAAAATACCACGATTTAGGCAAGAATAGGAAAATCATGAAATCGGGACATGGTCACTGCCAAGAGTAGCTTTCCAACAACAGGAAATACAGGAATATTATAAGCTCATAATAGTCAACAACTTGCAGATAAAATTTAGGTGCTGGGACTGGCACTTATTAGTAAGAAAAAAATCCAGTCAGATTCATTTAATGCGAACATGTCTAAAACTACCACGCCGTAACCCAGTTTTGGTTTGTGATCGGCTGGTTGAGAAGTGCTGTTTTAGGGGAAACACTGTGGGAAAAGTGCTGATGTGCCTACTGCTGATCAGGGAAAACCAGAGTTGGAACCAGGAATGTGAAAATACCATGTGTTGTTATTTGTGAATGTTTGAAATACAGCTTGTAGTTCCAATTTCAAATTAATTATTTTCCACTTCAAAGCATTTCATTTCCCCATTTTAATGACCAACAAATGCCATTTGTCATGCGTTGTAGGATACCGAAACACAACCGGCTAAATACTCTGTACAGTATAAAGTATTTGCTTGCTACACAACTCAGTGCACATGTGCTTTGCCTTGTAATGAAGACAAGTTCAATGGGCAAAGAAAGTCTGGCGGGGTGGGGGTTGAGGGAGCAAAAGGAGATGTTGAAAGCTCCACAATTAAAGCTCTCCTCTTTGAAATCCCAGGCCAGGGTCGGTTCCTTCATTCAAGCTTTCCGCTCCTTATCGGCCTTTTATCTGATCTGGAGGGGAAGTGAAGTTTACACTGTTGGGAGGCTGCCGCTAGCTGCTCTGAATGATGCTGCCCACAAATCAGGCTGAGTGACTCTGATGACCTCACTGGCCATCCATTGAGAACGTACGCGCATGCACACACACACGCATACACACACACAGCCATGGTGACTGTTCCATTGAGAATCCACTAGGGGAAAAGGTCAATTCATTGATGATAAGCACTGGAGATGGTGGCCACCCACTGATGCACTAAGTGGGGAAGTCCCTTTCCCCATTGACAATCCTAACACACGTTGGCACTGACTTTTTGGAATACAATGGCAATTCACTGAGAAACCCAAAATAGCTATGGTCAATGTGAAATGACTGGTGTCCATAACCACTGACCAGCAGCTAAAGACGACACAGTTAAGTGGAAGTGGCCTGCTCAAAGTTGCAGTTGCTGCACATTTCAAAACAATGCCTTGGGGCAACATTCTCCTGACTGTTTTTACTTACCTGTGACCCCTAGGCTGTAAAAATGTTTTATGGAGAGTTCTGGGAAAAGGGACTAATTGTGAGGAAAGGTTGTATTTAAAGGGATTCCTGGTTTAGTGAACCACCTCCGCCCATGTTGGCGTTTTAATGCGTGCTAAGAGGCAGAATTTCCAAATTGCAAGAGAAACTTAAGAGAAGCTCCGGTACAAAGGCTAGCAGTTTGGAGAGCTCTTATAAGTGATTATATGGACTTCTCAGAGGGCCTCTAATGTACGTGATTGATTTTAACGAGTGAACTCAAACATTAACATTTCAGTGAACTCTTAGAAATCAAACCTAATTAGTTCCATCATACCAGAAAATAAGTACTAACTGGGGCAAAAGGCTGGGTAGCCCATGGGTGTTTTTTTAAGACTAAGATGAAATATGTCAATGTCTTGAATTTGTTCATATGCTAGGTCGAGCATGGCTATCAAAAGCCATAATTGTAAAAGTTGATGAGATTTTTATTAGAAATCTGGTCTTGCTAAAATGGTTCCGACTTTTTGATGGCTCATTACATCACCACAGGCCTGCACGTGCTGCAATGAGCGTCACAACAGAGTTCACGCTACCTACTCTCTTTGGCTTCTCTTTGATCAGAGAGGATCCCATGGCCAGACATCATCCTCCCTGTTTTCTTTTTTCCCTCCAGATACCACAAACATTTCCTATGAGGCTTTTGTTTTAGGTGTGCACCTGCAAATCCAAGTCAGCCCTTAATGGTGCTGCGTGTTGATCGTACTCAACAAATGAGCTGTAAAGTCATGTGCCATCTGCAAGCATTTATCACCACATAAGGTCTCGTGGAGAGGGAAAAGTCCGCAGAGCCTCGCAGTGATGTGGTTCTGTGCATGGAGCGATGACATGGGGATCAAATGGGGATAATTCAGGAAGATGGCTGGTGACACTCACAAACTGTAATATGTCCATCTTCACAAGTCATTTAGTTTAATATTCAGTCTTAAAATATTTTGGTTATAGTTTCACATGTTTGTGGTTTCATTTTTTTCTGGAAAATGTCTAAGTGTCTTTGTCTTGAAGCAGGGCAGATCACTGGTGTAAAAGTAAAACAATCAAGGAAATTCTTGAAACAGTTTGTACTGCAATAGCAAAAAATGACATTACAGATATTTCACTTACTTTTAAGAGTCATTCCTAGATCACATTGCTTGTTGAGATGGATATTTTTTTGTGTTTCTAAGCTTCAAATGGGTGTGACATTTGCTTCCTGTGCGACCATTGCTCTTACTATAACACAAAATATGTTTTGGCTATGTGTTATCGCTAAGAACAACCCAGCCTTTAGTATACAAGGTTTTCTTCACTTCTTGAACAGTGAGCCTAGTAAGAGTTTGAGTCTTATCTGCAAGATAAAGTGCAATATGCATCATGGTGTGTGCCTAATGTAACATTATAGTGTCACACAATAGCCGAGTTTTACATATTAAGTGCTCTGTCCAGCCATTGCGAGCACGTTTTAAGTGTTGAAGAGGTTAGTAGATTTCCTTTGATTTGATGGCTTTTGACTGACACTAACTTTTGACTCGTAACAAAATTGTTTCTTAATGATAAAATACATTTTGTCCTCGCATTTATGAAATAGATTCCAGACATTTAGTCTCTCTGAGGACATAACTGTCTTAAGCTATGTTTCCACTGTGCCTGAGACCAATATTTGAGGACAGGAACAAGACTGCATGTGGGATGAGTATATGAACGATCTCTGAAGCATTTCTCACTCTCTGAGAGGGAAGGAGGCTGACTGAATAGCCCACTCTTTGATCTTCAACATGACAAAGGCACCTTCTCCTTCCATACAGGGCTATACCATTGTTCTGCGGAGGATGCGGCAGCTCATAAAACCATTATCTCTAAACAATGCCTTTACCAGCGCCTACTGAAGACCTCAAATCATTATACAGTTAGGCTTGTATTTTCTAACTCTGAACTTCAAAGTATAAAGCCAGTCTAAGAATATCTCTCTGGCAGGCCTGAGGCAAGTACTTTCTAAGGGCCCCACCTCACTGTCATGGCCACCATTCTACTTTATACAGCTGCCCGGTTAACTATTTATCAAGTGCAGTGTCAACCCCATTAGATTCATTGTACAAATATTACAAATTACTCAATGTAAAACTATCAAACATAGCATGTATAATATGCTATTCCATTGGAGAGTGAAAATTTACAATTACATCACAAACTTATTCATCTAAACCAGGGCTATCAGGCCCTTGGTGGTCTAGGGGCCCCTGAGTATGCACTGGTGGTAAAGCGGGCGTGTATTAAACAAACCTAATAGACTTCTGCACACTCCAGTTAATGGCAAAGTTTGCATACAGTTTTTTTTCTTTGCTCCTCTTGTTACTACAGTATGGAACGGGAGTGGCTTGACTGTAGCACCAGTGTACCTTGCCTGGTTGAGCCCGCCCCTTGCTGGGGAGAGATGGTCAATATCCTTGCCGCGTAGCCCACCGCAGTTGACTGTTTGAGCAGCCCACCCCTCTCTGCAGTATGCATGTTCGCCAGGGAATCCGCGAAGCGCTCACGTCCCAGCAGTGTACTTCACCGGCCAGAGACGATCCTCTCAAAAGTCGCGGATAATAAAATTGGATGTGGCAGGCGGACCGGAGGCGGAAAGCCCGGAGTGACCGGAGGAATACAGTATTAAAGGAATACAGGCTGCCGCTCTCTTCTGAACGTGGACAATCATGCATGTGCTCTTCTGGGGCTTGGGGTTCCTGCTATTCCCTGATTTTTTGAATGTAGTCGCATCTACGGGGAGATTGTTTCTGAATTCAAGCAAAGGTAAAGTATGCCGCTCTGTCAACCTCCGCATTTTTTTCCACGGTGGTGCGTTATTTTCTAACGGGGAGGGTTCAGAATGAATGAATTTTTTTCCAGGATCAGCTAGGCACATGACTTGCAGTGCTTTCTAGACACCAAAAGTTTATTGAACGATTTTATCTCTTTGCAGTGTAGAAAAGTCAACTTCTTATAGAAGCCCTCCGCCCTCCAAAAACACAGACTAAATTATAATCTGCCTTTGAATGCACTCACACGGATTATATCTATGTAATTCAAGCCACACTTGATTCTTAACTGTGTTGTTATTGTTATGGTTTTATTCCCCAGTAAAAGAGGAGATCGGCGCTTATGAGATTGTAACACCGGTGCGAGTGAATGAAGCTGGTGATAAGTTTCCTACCAGTGTGCACTTCAAGAGGAAAAGACGAAGTTTGGACGAGAGCGCCGGCAATATCACGGATCAATGGGCCTCGCCAAATATCCACTACAGGATATCTGCTTTCGGACAGAACTATCACCTCAACCTCACGCTGGATTCTGGATTTATTGCACCTCTCTACACTGTGACAATACTTGGAGTACCCAGAGGAGGTAACATAACGGATTTTTCACCAGATCGGGAGGTGGAGGAGGAGGAGGAGGACACGGAGTTAAAGCACTGCTTCTATAAAGGACATGTGAATGCTCAATCAGAACACGCCGCGGTCATCAGTTTGTGCTCCGGACTGGTGAGTTTTTACGCACGGATGGACTCATGCATGTGATGGCTTTACTACCGGATCGTGTTTTGATTTTCCATCATGGGCTGTTAGGGGCCATTATCACTTACACCAAGCAGCTGCCTGAAAGGGTGTTTCACACTTAACCTTGAAATTTTTGAATTTTGAACATCTGCGCAAAGCCTTTCCAACTTTGCGCGCCACCTGTTTTTTGTACATGTTTTTACACTGTAAAATATCCGTCTTAGCAAGCCATACAATATATTATTGCGTCTTGAAAATTATTTTAATTTAAAAAAATACAAAAACTTGCACTTATTTCCAATGCAAGTTCGATAATTTTTAAAGTGAAACCTGTGGAATATTCTCTGGTACTACCCGACTGGTAGAATTTTTCACTTTATTTTTAAGAAACATAAGATTTTGAGACAGAATAGGACACAGCATGACTTTTTAAGACATACAATACTGTATGTAGTACAGTCATGTAGCCTATAGCTTACACAGGCTAAAGAAAGCTCTTTTATGAAGACTATGAAGCGAAGATCTATCCTTTCCAGCTGCGGTGGTCCTAAATCAACTGCTTGGTCCAGTTTAATGAACGGTCTGCTCTCCCTCTGTATCCCGGTAGTTGGTGACGTCTTTACGCACGCTGGTACAGCGGGAGTACGGGTGGTGCTGACGTCATCACGAATCCGGTCCCAGGCGTGCTGAAGCATGAGTTTTGGAGTGGACGAAAGTGCACTCATGGGTTACACAGTACATGGTAACACCAGTGAAATGACCCATACAAATATCATGAGAGGTCATTTTCGTCCCTAATGACAAATCAAATTAAACACAGGGATGCTCTGCTCTGCAGTGAGCTTTAGGGACTTGAAGTGACATTTATGGAACACATCAATCATTTATGGTAGATCTCTAAGGGCACATTTATTAAAAAATAGGCAATACTGTTGGTGGTCACAATTGTATTTTATTACTGTACATCCTAAAATAATGTGACCCTTTATTGATGCCTGTTGGGAAATTCTCTTTTGGTTTGCCAGCTCCACAGAGAGGTCAAAGTGCAGGATCACTCACAGAACAGCGTCCCTGTAACTGGTAGGAATTCAGTGCCTTGCTCAAGGGCACTTCAGCAGGGGCTTCAACCCAAGCCATTTGGTTGAAATATTTTCTTTCGACCCACCAGGCCACCCTGCTGCTAAATCTTGCACAATCAGCAGAATTTAATGTTTTCCTAATTATAATTTCTGTCATGCTTTATTATAGGGGATTATTTTAATAAACATGACTTCTGCCAAGCATGATTGTATCAAGCTAGTCTCAGCTTGCAAGACTGCCATGAGGTTTTCCCATTTATAGCTCAGCCAGATCAAGTCAATCAAGACTGAAAAGCAGCACCTTTTCAACATTTGCTTAACTTGGCTGGTATATCTTTGACCTCCAAGTTAGCAAGTAGCACTAACTGTGTCATATGAAATGTAACAAAGCTTCCATCAGGCTTGCCAAGAAAGCAACAACATAGTCTCATTGTTTCTCTGATAGGCATCATAGGTCCCATTATTCCATTTTCCTCCTTTTCTGGGGCATTCTTATATGCATGCAAATTCTTGTATTTCAGCGTGTAATTATGTGAAAGCACTGGGGGTCTTGACATGGCTCATTTTTATCTAATGCATGGCAAGGAAGCCATACTCTGTTGTTGGTGCAGTTATTTTTCAAACAAAATACACTAATTCCTCTGCATTTCTCCCTTATCCAGCTCGGCACTTTCAGGTCTCCGGAAGGGGAGTATTTTGTGGAACCCCTTCACAGCTACCAAGGAGAACACTATGAAGAAGAACACACAAAACCTCATATCGTATACAGGAAGAGTGCACCCAAGAAAGAGACATCCGGGGACGACTCAGCTTGTGACACTTCAGGTAATGTGTGTGATATCATCAGTGTATGCAAATGCTCACACAGGCTGCGTCCTCACATACACACAATACAAAATCATGAGCGCACACACACACACACACACACACACCAACTTACATGGATCCACCGATGCCTGCATAGTGCATACACATATTCACATGTCCTTGTAAACACAAAGATACAGCCACACACACACAAGGCTGATTCAGACCTCAGTATTGAGTTAGCCAGGTCAGTCAGCTGACTGTAATATCTGCTCCAGTAAACCTTCACCTAGTGTCCTCCTTCTGGTTTCCCACCACACTGCTCCTACTCACAGCAATGACCAGGGATCTCCCAGGGCCTTCAAGTGTATAAACAAACTTGTGTGTGTGTGTAGGTGAGTGTTAGTGCATGGGCGTGTGCTAATGCATAAGTGCATGTATCTGTGTGAGCAGGCGTGTGTGTGTGTGTGTGTGTGTGTGTGTGAGTGTGTGTTGAGTGTCTACATGGGCATGCGTGTAGGTATATGCTGTGATAAAGCTGGCCCTGGTTATCTGGCCCTTTAATGGGCTCCCACAGACGTAAGCAGACGTAATCGCTGCATCTTCCACAGCATCATCACCGAAGTCCCCAGTATGAATTGCAACAGGAACCAATTATGTAATAGTAGCTGTTGCGTTATCACAGTGATTGTCATATGGTAGCCTGCCTGATTGAAAGAAGCGAAATGGTTGAGAGTAGCTGTTATGAATGGATATTGCAAAGCAGAGATGAAAGGAGCAAATTAAACTTGGCACTGCATCTTCAAAATTAGGTAAAATTTGTAATGGTAATAATGGCGTATAATGTAAATTATTTAAACATGAAATTGTCCGTCTCATGCAGTTTCTTTTGAGAATTGTTGCTGAACCCCCTGCAACATAACATAGCCATGATATGGTACTATGCATTTCACACATTTGCCCCATGAGTAGGCTTCATGCAGAAATCACAGAAATAACAGGATTAAGCAGGATATATAGTGCTAAATTACCTTCAAATCATCACATTATCTCAGATCATGTCAAAGCCTGCACAGTGCCAAGTACTGTGCAGTACAGTGCCTACAGCGAGAGTACAGTACTGAGGAACTTTTACAGCTCTCACACAGGAAAAGTCATTTGGAAGTGCACTCTTGTATCATCCCATCTCAGTTGACTGCCTCAACTTCCTGTTGACTCGTGTACTTCCTCTGCTTCTTTGATAAGAGAGACGGATTGACCCGCTGACATGAAGAAACAGTGTAGAATGCATGGTGCCAAAGTGATGCCAGCCACAATCATTTAAGTAATCACAACTAAGGAAATAAATCGGGTTTATATTTTCTCTCTGTCTGATGGACATGGTTCTGCACTTGCTTATTTCTTTTGTGTGTGTGTGTTTGTGTGTGTGTTAATTGTGTGCACGTGCTTTTGTATTGTGTGTATGTGTGTGTGTTTCTGTGTTACATTGTGTGTCTGTGTGGTTGTGTGTGCATCTGTGTTTCAGATACCATGGCCTTGGCATTTTTGGCCAAACATGGATGAATACTAAACACGATTCAGCCTTGTACAAAGCTTCTTTGTTGCTTGTAGGTTTTGATGTTGGGGAAATTGGTGTCTTTTTGATTCGAGTCATGAATCATGGGTACTGTAACCACATCCACTTTTGTGCTGTAGTCGGAATTACTCTTGTATAAATGGCGTCGCATTGCAGGTGGTCCAGACAAGGTGATCTGCACATGTTCAAAAAATTCAAAAGAGTAGCAATCAGCAGACTTTGGTTGCCATGTCATGATTGAAATCAGACCTATTCACATTCCAGCCAGTGTTGAGTAGTTCTTAAACTGCTGCCCAGTCCTTGGCTCGCTTTTTTTTTGTGTGTGTGTGTGCAGCTTTTGCTCCATTTTTTTATGGCCAGGCGCCAGGTTTACCTTGCCTGAACTCTTTGCCCTTCTCCCTTCCCTCTTGTGAAAGAAGGAGGGAGGGAGGAAAAAAGTCTCCAGGCACTATTCATTTGTCAACCCACTCTTTCAGCAACAATAAACAAAAGGGAGAGAGGCACCAACATATTTTAACAATATCCACTTCCAGACAGGCAGCTCACCTCGTGCATCTCCACACAACATGTTTTAAACACATAACCCACAACTCAGGCTTAATTTTTAACATATACTCACGGAAACCACTGACTCATACTGTTTTGCTAAATTAGTGCATCATCCACAATCCATCCGTCTTTGTATATTTATACATGCGTAATTCCCTCTGGCTCCTCACTCTGTTTCTCCCCAGGACACAAACACAGACACAAGAGGCACAAGCTGAATCGACGGCCGGCGGCAGGGGTGACCATCGTGTCGAACCCAGCCCCCGTGGTCAGCAGTGGCATGTTCAATGACTTGGAGACGCTGAGCGCCGGCCTGGCCAGCAATGCCTTAGCCAGATCAGAGAGCGCCAGTCTTAGCGCTAGACCATCAAATGATAGCAGCGGTGACTCAGGACCTCACAGGAGATCAAAGCGCTTCCTCTCCTACCCGCGCTTCGTTGAAGTCATGCTGGTGGCCGACAGCAAAATGGTGGAGCATCATGGCAGCAACCTCCAGCACTATATACTGACGTTAATGTCCATTGTAAGTCCTGCTCAGCGGTCTCATAGCTGCTTGGTTGAAAAAGGGGGTTGGTGGGGAGGTGCTAGTGTTTTTGTGTGTGTCTGCATACACATGTGGACAGAAAGAAGCTGTACATCTGTGTATTTGTGTACTAAATGTATGTGTGTGTGCTCTGCTGTGCTGCTCATGCTGCAAGTCAGTCGGCCAGTCTTCAGAGAAAGGCCGTGGGAGGGAAGAGGGCAGCTCAGGGCAGGGGTAAACACCACTTTCAAACGGCCAGGGGGAAGAGAGGACAGCTTGAGGTAGAGCCTGTCTGACAGCTTTGATGAATGTTAAAAAATAAGCTCAGGTATGTCACATAGACCGCATACTCCTGGCCACTTCAAATACTGGCTTCCGCAGGCGTCTGGGGCCGACAGCCCGGGGGGGAGGCTGAGATGACCTATATTCTGGTTCTGGCAAAGGCTGCCTTCTCCACAGGGGCTCAGGCCATTATCAGCGTCTCTCTCCAATCAGCCAAATTCCCTGTAACTTGCTTAAAACTGCTAGATGACTGTCTAAGACACAGAGTTCCCCCTGAATGTAGTGTACTGTGT